>JANHFJ010003901.1:0-10746 GCA_032468195.1 Cerberus rynchops
GTAGCATGCTCCTAGATAATATAGGGATAATAGTCCAGATTAAATTAATTCTGTATTTGATTTCACAAAAAGTATCTACCAACATTTTCTCAAAGGATAAAGTGTAATTGTTTGCCTCACCTGATATTAGAGGGATACAGTTTCCAGAACTATCAGCTGGCTAGATATTCTAAAGTCTGGATAACACCAACCTCGGAAAGCTTGTACAACATTGGAATCCTAATAATTATTATTTATAACAAATAAATTAACAAACCAGCCATTTCACTTACTGTGGCATAATTCATTTTCAGCACCTATTCCACATGCACGAATATCTTCTTCCTATCCTTCAAATCCCTTTAGCTAAAATAAAAGCTTCCCATGAAGTATTGTTTTAATATTCATCTGCTGAATGTGATGCTGCTCTAAAGCTCATATTTCATTGTTATTAATTCATCAAATCTCCTAATACAGTTGTGTTTAAATAATAAAAAACATCTGGCATCATATAAAGGCATGAAAAAAGATTATGATTCACCATCAGTGATGGGCTGCAATTTTTTTAACAACCGGTTCTCTGCCCTAATGCCTGGCTGGGTAGGCATGGCCAGGTGGGCATATGACTGGATGGGCATGGCCAGTGGACATGACAGCACTCAGCCTCCTATAGAACTCTGCCAGGCAAAATGGGGTGCGGGGGTTAATTACAAAAAGTGGGCTTTGGTTTGTGACATACAGATCTAGTGAGCAAGGAGTGTGAACTGCACAGAAAATAACTTTTGTTTGGTTATGAAGAAATACAGATGTACACTAAATGTACAGCTTCCCAGCAAACAGCAAATTTTGAAGCTCCAGATAAAGAGGATTCATTTTAGGATGAGTAACTACAATTTTTATATTTGAGTTTCCCAAAGGAATGCTGGGAATCTCTGTATTTTATAGAACATTTGAGAGAGGGGTGCAGAATAGCCCTTCTCTGCCTGAAGCTGTAGAAACCTGGCATCAATCAAAACACTGTTTGTGAAGCAACTGATCAACATTGCTAGGGTAAGCCACTAGTATATGAAAATAAGAGCAAACTCTACTCCCTCCTAGTATTGATGATGTTACCTAGTTTGGTAATGAAACATCTGTAAGAAAATCATCAAGCTCAGAGAGCACCAAGGACCCACAGTTCTGAGCTAAAAATATTATCTTCTATCAATAAACACTTTTTGGTTAGAGGGCTTCAGAGCCTGCCTTATATGAGATGGCTCCCAGTGGATTTCATTGTAAATTTTGATATGATTTCTGTAAATAAGGAATGTAGAATTATAATGGCTGAGCATTTGATCCTTCATACATTAAAAAAATAAAAAGCTAAAGGATAAACAAATAAATATCAGATTTTAAAAAGAAAAGACTCAGGAAAGAAAAAAATGAAAGTGTAAGAAAGAAAGAGGAAAAGAAGGAAAACTGAAGAAGAATGACTTCCAATTTTCTTTGGTACAGATATAAGTACAAAATATATCAAACTCTTACTCTAAGATTAACATTTGTCTACATTATTTTCATAATCCCATGTCTAATCACCAAAGCACAGATCAACTTTTAATTACAGTTTATCACAAAAAATCCAGTAATGATTAATATTGCTTTAATCACTATTTGTTAAGAAAACCACAACTGGTTTATTTAATTGCACCAAACTCTAAATAAAACAGGAATGGAAAATCCTAAACTCTAGTGTAGACCCATGTTTCTCAACTTTGACAACTTTAAAGTGCATGGACTTCAATTCCCAGAATTCCCAAGGCAGCATGAAGTTCGCCCATCTTAAACTTGCCAAGACTGAAAAATGCTGATCTACAGATACAAATTTTTCTATTTCTCTTTTACTGGTTCTTACTTACTTATGAGCAATGTTAATGCAAAATCCTCACTTCCACCCCATCTCAGAGCAATGATAATGCAAAATCCTAAGAGTAACCACAATTCCCTCACTAACCTGCTTTCCAGCTCCATTCTCCTGCATGCAGGGCAACAAAAGAAGACCATGTCAGACCTTCCAACTTCTCGGAAGGAAAATATCTCATGAAGTTGCTAATTTTTAAAATACTTTGTGCTCTGTATATTATTTTTTCACTAACTTTATTGTACTTTCTAAATAAAAGCTCTTTTATTCACCTTATTTACATGTTACATGCTCACCTATTTTTAGCCATGGCTTTATAATCTTATTAGGTTTTTATATATTTACTTTAGCTGCTTTGTAGTAATGAAGTTACACTGGGGTTCCTGAGGAACCATGCAGTCAAAAGGAAGCACATTGAGCTTCATCATCTGAAAAGTAGAAGGCAAAAGAAGAAGAAAAAACAGGAGGGATTTTTTTTTTATTTAAGAATTGTGTGTGATAAAGCAAGAAGAGGGCCAATAAAGAATGGGTATTCTTCACCTTCATGGGATTATTCTGCTCAGTTGTCACTATCTGAAAAAGGAGAAAAAGACAATGGGACAGAATTCTTCTACTGTACCTATTTATTGAAGCAAGGCATGTTCAGGATAAATTCCCTGAAGATTATGCCCATAGTAAGCTATCCACATTTTTGAAACAGATGTTTAAGGGGCTGTAGATATAATATTCCCATTGAAAAGGAGGCTTATTGCTTTGTCATGTCATTAAAATATAGCAATTTGATCTTTCAGTGTGTAGTTGTAAATGAGACAAAATACAACTGAATCGCAGGAAGTGCTTGGCACAATGAAGAGACAATATATCAAATACATCAATTAACCTAAGGTAATTGCAGATGCCTGTTCAAGAATTACTATAAAATTCTCACTCATATGTACCTACTGAAAGAACAGTGTAATGTAAAATGAGACAATCAGCCAAATAAACTGAAGACATGAAATAAGAAATAAAACCTAAAATGTAATTAAACCTCATTTCAAGACCATTCAGTATTTCTTCATACTGTTCTACAAATCATCCTCATTTCTGCCACAGCCATACAAATTGTCCTTGTTTTTTCTTGATGCTTCTTAGCACTTTCTTTTTGAAGATTTCATCAATAACTGAACTACAACTATGCCAGTCTTTCTTTCCCTTCTACCTGTTTGCTATTCCTTTATATTTTTTTTATTCAGTGTTTCTCAACTTCAACAACTTTAGGATGTGTGAACTTCAACTACATATGTCAACTGGAGAATTCCAGATGTTGAAGACCACAGTTGTCAAAATTGAGAAAAACTATTTTATGCCTTTATTTTAGGTATTTGTTTACTAAACTTCTACATCACCCATATCACCTAAGTGGCTGTTGGGCTGCTTACAACAACATAATAAGACAATATAAGCACACATTAAACATAGAGTTAAGAACAAAGTTAAAACTTCCATGGTAAAAGTGGAATTAAAAATTAAAAAGATTAAAAAGGCAGAGAGAGGGGGTATTTAAATGTGTTGCTATTATCCTTACAGCCAGAACCAGGTAGATCCTGAAGAAACATTTAATCTACTGACTAAAAATCTGAGGCACTTATTATGTGAACATTCCTGCATTATTATTTTATTAGACCTTATCAAGCAACTACCTGTAACTATTAATGAGAGAAACCATCAGAATTTCTTTTTATTTTTTTTAACACTACAGCTATGTTTGAAAAGGTGAGAATTAAAATTGTAACTGTTCTGCTTCATTAAGCTGAATTTTGAAAGAACTTTTCCCCTGAAATAATAACCAAAATGAACAAAACTCTTTCCTGGTATCATGGAATATTTCATGCAGGAATTGTACAAAGAAACTTTGATCTCTAATTGGCAAAATATATTTCACAGTTAGAACTGCAGGAGGATTTGCAAACATCCCAGTTGGGTTCCGAAAAACAACTGCCCATGGTGCTTAAAATGTACGTGGGGAAAAAGTCTGGCCAGAATTAAAATAATATTTTCATTTATTTTAAAGATACTAATTGTCAGTAAAAACATGGGATCTTTAAATTTAATTTAATTTTCTGAATGTCAATTCCCTCTGAGGAAAGTCAGTTTGAAGGATGAGCCAAATTTCAAAAGCTGTTTGTCAGAGAATATTAAGATACTATCTCTCTCTCTCTCTCTCTCCTTCCCTTCCTCTTTTTAACTGATCAATTTCAGACATGCAATGAACCAGAATTAAGTACAATCATGGTCCAGCTTGACTAAATCTAGCCCAAGTGAAGGTGCATTTCAATGTAAAATGAAATCAGTTTAATTAAGTAAAACTAACTACAATAGTTAACTATTTATTTATTTAATCAAATTTATATGACTGTCCATCTCACAGAAACACAACAATATACAACAAACCAATACAATAATAGAAATATAAATCAGCCATTATCCAAAACCATTACATAATAATTAAACGACAAAAATAGTGATATGTGAGGAGTATTAACAATGAGGGAGCCACTTCATTTGTTCATCTTGGATTCCCAGGTCTGCTGGCCTTACAAAGTTTTGAAGGACCTACAAAAATTCAGAAATGATGAGGCCCATCTTATATCTGGGAGAAAAGATTCTGCAATGCAGGTGCCACATCAGAAAACAGACTCCCAAATGAAATTGCCTAGATGATAGATTAGAACCTGTAATATGCCATTTATCGACTTATACTTTTGAATAATCAATCTGTTTTATATCTGATAGTTCAGGAATGCCTATAAGCATCACATGAAAGAGATCACTCCTGTCACTATTTTCTAAGTGCATAGTGACAAGAATGATTTTTGCAAAAAAAACAACAACAACAAAAAATCATGGTAGAGGAAAGATCTGAGTTTGTCCGCTAAAAAATTTACTCTCTCTTTGCTTCAGATTTGCATCTATTTTTAGTTTTAATTATGTCTTTTTAATGCTAATTTTTCTATTTTTAATTGTTTATGTTTCCTACAATCCCAAAATATATATATTTTACCACTGATGATTGTATACCATCCCAAGCTACTTCTTGTGAGATGGGTGGTTGCATACATTTGTTAAATAATTAACTAATTAAATAAATGATGGATAGCATTGAGAAGGCATTGCAATATAATTGCATTAAATATTTTATTTATGTTGCAATTCATATTCTACTTTCAAATAACTAAGATAGTACACAAATACCTTGCAAGAGGTTTTATATTAAGATGTTCATGGCAATGTATTTGAAACCCATTCTACAATGCTAGCTATTTTTGTAGATTTTTCTTGTTATGAGTATCACTGCCACAAATAGTTCACGGTTAAAGATTCCTGCAAATTACTGGGGTGACATTTGTTTCTCTGATCATAATTATCATTCTGTTAAGATGTTTGAAACCTTCCTTTTCTCTGTGAATTTAGAAATTTTGAAAACAAAGATAAAAGCCTTTGACTTCTGAAAGTGTATAATCAGTTCCATGTCTTAAAGATATAAGTTTAATTTAATTTTTCAATAATGTAACTTGTAATCATGTGACTCCACCACATTCCTAAAATTAAGATATTCCCAATTATAAAAGATTGAAATGTCTGAATTAATAGCTAGTTTCCATTTCTCAAAATCTGAATAAACATAGTGCTGTATTCCTAAGTGGGTATATGCTTTGACTTAATGTTTTTAATATTCCTTCATCATTTTCAATAAGTAAGAAATGTACAATTTTTATACTGGTCCATTTTAATAATTTTATTAGCAGTAAATTAAATTACAGTTTCAATATTGCCAGACCTTATTTTTAGATTGAACTATACATAATCAAACTTCAAAATACAATAAAAAAGAATAAGATTATAATAAAATTGAAAGGATGGGACAGTTTGCAAACAGATATAACAGTACCACTGCAAAATATTTAGGTATAATAAGAGGAAGAATGGAACAAAGCAGTATAGAAGATCTGTAAGGTTCTTTTAATCTTTCGTAAAATGTATGCATCAAGACATTCACAAAAGATCAAAGTTTTGCAAATGAGATTTTCCTTGCATCTTGAAAAGCATTCTAGTTTTGAATTCTACAGTTTAAACAACAATAAAGCAGCTCATATCTTTAGAAACATGTTACATTAAAGCCACAAATTAAGCATGGCCTTTGATTCTCAAAAATCGATTTTAAATTTTTTAACTGTTTTTAAATTAATTGCCGTAATCTAATTATTTTAATTGGATTTTAATAATTTTGTGTGTTTTTAATGGTTGTACGCCACCCCGAGTCCCTTTGGGAGAGGGGGCGGGATATAAGTTAAATTAATAAATAAATAAATAAATAATAAAAGTGTATAGATCTATATTTATTCTAGGAAATAATAATTTGAATTAATACATTATAAAATATACAGACATAAACTGCTGTATACTACTTACTTTCCTTTTGTGCTTAATCTCTTTTTCTTGAGAAGACTCTCATTTAGGCAGTGGTGGAATTCAATTTTTTTTACTACCGGTTCTGTGGGCATGGCTTGGCGGGCTTGGCTGGGGGGGTCATGTGACTGGGTGGGCAGTTTCTGTAAGCAGGGAAATAAAGATTAGTCTACAAACAACACCAGAATGTTTTTTCTTGCCTTCCTTACAGGATTAACCCTGTAAAGTGGGAAAAACAAAAGGAGATTTCTTCTAACAACTGGTTCTCTGAACTGCTTAGAAATTTTACTACTGGTTCTAGTGAAACTGCTAGAAACTGCTGAATTTCACCTCTGCATTTAGGTCATTTGTTAGGGGTTGAAAAAAGCAAATTATACTGGTAAATGTATGTCACAAATCCCTTTCATTCATAAAAAATATTCTCAATACATCCAAAACTAGGTGAAGGCATAAAGGTTTGGAAATTCTTAAAGCATACATACCCAACCATGAAAATAGCATATGTTTTAATAGCATATGTTGTCATTTTAGGGAAATTGTATTCCTTTTCCAATTTTTCAAAGGTTTTAAATATATTGTATTTGTTAACTGATCATGGGTATCTTAAGCTATACTTTCAAAACAGTTTTCTTCCATTTTTAATAAAAAAAACCCCAATCTAATGCTTCAGTTTTGCATGGCAATAAATTTTAATTTTTCCCCAATAAAGGTCCAATATTTTGAATTATCCTGAGGGTTTGAAAAAAATCCATTGCTACTGTAATGGGAACTAGGCCATTCCCCAGCTTTAGAGATCTACACCCACAGTGATAATATTCAATAACATTTTAATTCCAATAAACTGTTTAATTAACAAATATATCCCACAATATGTTTTTTAAAAAAATCTTTTTTTTCTCCAGATATAACTTTAACTGCATACATTCAGAGAAAATGATATTCCAGACTGTTGCTTCTGTTTACCAACTATATTATCTCTCCCCAATAGTTCAAGAACAGCAGAAGACAACATATTTAGGATTTCTGTTTTACCATATTTCTTCACTAACTTTACAAGGTGCAGAGTTATGGAGTCTGTCTTGAACTGTCATATAAATATTTAAAACAAATAATCAAATGAACTCAAGATGTCTTAAGAGTTCAATACTGACTAGATGCTTCAGCCATTCCTAAAAAATCTGAAAGGTGTTCTTTTTTGTCAGAAGGAGTCCATCTCAGAAACACAATATATTGTATTTGTGTCAAAAATCAAAGAATAAAGTTGAACAAGTACTGACATTTATTATGCATGGATTTAATAACTAGAATATGTGATGATGGAAAAGCAACAATTACAAATTTTAAGGAATGCTAAATCAGTTTCCTCAGATTTGAGAATTGGTTCAGCAATTTGGCTACTCCAAACAACATATTTGAAAGGATGGACATCAGATCTTCTCTGTTGATAATATATAAATTTTGTGGGGTCATTGATTCATATGTTTTGGTCTTGTGAGCTACTGGCACATCTGCAAAATTTATGAGTAAAATCTCTTAATATCAAATGTGTCAATTTATCATTGAATTATGTGCCAAAACATAATACTTACTGATTGGTAGTATCAACCCATCCCATTAGATTCAGCTGGCAAGTTATGCTCTGGATCCTATCTAGCAAGATTTAGGAAGAGAGTCTTTTCTGCCATGGTGGCTGCCCTTTGGAACATTGTCCCATCCCAAAATCAGATCTGCCCTGATCCTTCTGGCCTTTTGCAAGGCATTAACAGCTTGGATTTATTATCAAGCTTGGAGCCCTGATAATGTCAGTGAGCTCCTTTTTGGTCATATTGACTGTGTCCGATTATTCTCAGCTGCTATTTTATGCTGTGCTGTGCTTTTAATTATTAGTTGTATTTTTATTCTGCTTTAATTGTTAGATACCCAGAGTATTAAGTTGATTGGGTGACTTTGGGCCAATCACTCCCTCTCAGCCCAATCCACTACACAGAGCCGTTGTAGGGGGAAATAGGAAGGATGATCATTACCTTGACTTATTTGACTTGTTTGTAAATAAAGTCAGAATAAAAAAATAATAAACATTGAAAAAATAAAATTTGAATATTAAGTGTTAGATAAAGAAAATGTATCACATACATTTTTAAAAAAAAAACATTTGTCTAGAGATCAACAAACAATATATTTCTCTTTGGCATCAGTTTCATGATCATTTTAAAAAGACTTTCTTCTTTGATCTGAAATTTGCACGTATTTTTTCACATTTGATAGATAGTGGTGATATAGTTTGATACTTTATAATTTTCTTTATCCATTTTGATGGTTTTTATGGTTTATAATTATTTATGGCATTTCAGAACTTGTGTTTATAGCTTATTTTTTGTTGAAAATTGTACATTTTCAAAATGGTAGTAGAATAAAATAAAATAAAAAATTATCTAGTTGTCATGAAATTCAGCTGAAATTCAGTCAAAATCATTAAGAACTATGTTAACTAGTTCACCCCACTGGTTTCAGTAGAAAATGCAATTCTGTTTGTGTATATTTATACTTATTTAGAAGTAGTTTTCTCTATAATAGACTTTGGTAGATTAATTTAGCTTTACAATCTGACTCATTGGGTTAAGACCTTGGTGTTTCTACTAATTTATATTGGTTTCCTTTCAAAGAATGAGTCTGAAGGAAATATAACACTAAATTTATGCTCTATGAATTAAAGGTGAAATTAATCCATCTTTTTGGTATCTACTGGGTACCACCTACAATGTTTCATAAAGAATAAACTAATTTTTCTTTGTGCTAATTAATTGTAATAAATTAAAGGAAATTTTATCTCATTTGTTATGGTCATGCCCTTCATTATACCTGTTTTTAAGGTAATGTTTATATTTACAGAATTACTCAGAAAAAATCTGTTTTACAAAAACATGTAGATTGCATTGAATTATATACTGACTAGTTGGATTTAACATGTATTTAATTTATTCTTTTACATTAAAATAATTGAAATAAACTAAGGAACCAATTAAATAAGTAAAGACAAACCATAAACCAGAATGTGTTCAATTTTTGAAGTCTTCTTTGCTTATATTATTGTAAACTAAATACGTAGTTTATTCTTAACTTCAATGTGGAACTCTATGGCAATTTTAATTTTCTTCTCTATATTCTACATACATCTTTCTGATCATAAGCCGGTATAAACCTGTCTAGCACATCAAGAAAAAAGTGAATTATTGTAAAGGTCTTCCATTTATTGCTTCATTATGTATTATACAGATTTTTTTGCAGAATATAATGGGAATATAAAATGATATAAATAAATCAGTGACACTTGGAAATTCAACATCTGTCCCTGGTGTTCCTAAGTATAATTTAGTTTACTCAGAATATAATCTCATGCTTCATTAAAATACAGGGAAATGATGACTTTCTGAAGGTGAAATGAGTGGATATGCTCCAATGGAGAAAACAATTTTTGTATACTTTAAGAACATTTGATCTTATCAGGAAGTGTATTTGAATGATAAGATATTGGAAAATTTTCCCTCCCTGAAATAATTATGGCTATTAAAATATAATATTTGCTGTAGCTCTCAGCTGCCAAATATCCCTTAATATATTTAGAACTTCACTGAGCAACATTATAGTTCCAACATTCTTAGTACCTACAGAGACAGATTTCAGCTGGGAGCAATGGACCAAATTCAACAAAACTGAACAACTCTGCTAGGGATTATTATTAAACATAATCGTGTTTGTATACTTGTAATATTAAATAATTTGGCATTATTTTTCTCTCCTTCATTGGATTCAGGACAAAGGCCAGTATTCAAAGGAGAAATCACCACCACTTGTTAGAGAAAGACGAGCACTTTTTATGCTTCTCTTAACTTACATCAGGGACTTGCATACATGAGTAAATAAGTAAGTAAGTAAGTAAATATAAATCAGGAAGCAAGCAAGCCTAGTTAATGGATACAAAATTGTGAGTGTGATGGTAACATTTAAAAAAAAATACTACAGGAAGGGAAGATATAATGGAGTATGAAGGAAAAGGACATGGTTAGCAAACTGAACTGGAACATTCCACATTACAAAGTTGTGCTCCATTTGTCTTATGCCCAAAAGGCACTGAGTAACATTTATAGCTTTGTGTACATCTATCTTTTATTTAGCAGATATGAGCAATCTGACAGCCAAGGAAGAGTGCACACCAAAGATTTTTTTTGCTTCAAATAAAGCAAAGGAAAAGAGAAGCAAGGTTCAAAATAATTATTTGTCAACCCAATTTATGTCATACGATTACTATTATAGAGATAAATTTGAGCTCCAAAATATAAGGACTACTATGATACTATAGTAAGTAAATCTAGGCAGACAAAGCCATAACGCTACCTGCAAATAACCCTCAATCCTCCCTCCCT
>JANHFJ010003903.1:23310-34473 GCA_032468195.1 Cerberus rynchops
CCCCCCCCCTTTACAAGTATATAGAAATAGAAGAAGAAAGGAATACTGATACTCTAACTAAAATGGATACACATATGTCAACTTCGGGTTCAACATGGACATCTGTTAAAGATCCATAGTGAATTATTCTTTCATATTGCCAATATACTTTGAATACAGCTTTGCTTATTGGATGGTATCAAGATAGAAAAGATGTTTTAATTGAAAGTACTAGCACTGCTCTGTTGACAATAATCTTTATATTAAAATTTCTCCAATAACAAATCACCAAATTCCCCATGTAATCCTATAAAATGAATCTAAATTATATACTTCATATTCTATTCAGGTTCTCCATCATAAATATTGTCTAGATATTTTCAAACAAATGTTACCAAATGCTTCATATTCCATTTGCTTTTTAATAAAGCAAAAAAAAATTCAGATTAAAAAAAATAATATTGCATATATTTGGACCCCAGTTAAATCAGTTTTCACTTAATTAGATGAAGTGGAATAGCTGAACTAATGTAGAATTTAAATAATCCATTGCCTCAACAGACACAATAAGTTTTTAACACATCAAAATTGTTAAATTGATAGGATACTTGTAATGATTAATCTATCTACATGTATTCTTCACATATCTATTTGTTCCTCCTTCCCTCTTGGTCTCATCCCAGTTTAAATCCTACATCAATTCAGCCACTCCATGCATCTGATGAAGTGAGCTTTCGCACACAAAAGCTTATGGGTATTAATAACATTTATTAGTCTGAAAACTGCTAGGAGAGTCCTTCTGATTTTTGGCTAACATAAACTAACATGCAAAGCTATCTGAAATTTTTGTACCAAAGACAACAAGAAAAAAACCCAAAACTTATATTACACAGCTATGAAAAAAAATCAGAATACAGAAAAAGATTGTGTTTTTTCCTTTTTTTTTCCCTTCCCCATGAAGCTACAGGAAACCAAGTGGCAGTGATTCATTTATTTAGCCAAGGGAAACCCATCTCTGGTGTCTCAAAGCCAAAATTAGAAGATGTAACCAACGTGTAGGTCCACCACATACACCAAAATGAAGATCACCACTGACAGCACATTTCTTAATGAGCCTTCATTTGTGATCCAAATTTACTTCTGCCTTCCACAAACTAGTAATTATATAATTTACTCAGCCCTAAGTTGCAGGATTCCAAAATGTCAATATGAACTTGAACCCATTTCAACCAGGTGGGCAGGATTATGAGTACAGAAGGGCATTTGCTCTTTTTTTAGTAGAAGCTGGTAAAATAGCAAATGAAAACACCAGTTTAGTTCAGTACCACAAAGTGGGGGAGTCAATTCCTGGAAGAAAATTTCCTCACTTCCTGCCCCCAAGCAACTTTGAGCAGTTCTTTGTATTTGCGCTTTCAGAAAAAGTGATTTGGGGTCCTTTGATATTTTCAATTAGAACGACCACATGTTTGGGGGGTGGGGTTGGTTACTGGTTGTGGTGCTTTTTAAGCTAGTGTGCTCACACTGAGCTACTCCTAAAGAGTCTTTATGGAATTCCTGCAGAAAGTCAATTGGTGAGCGACTAGTGGGTTAGAAGCAGTCTTGCATCTGAGTTATTACAATACACATATGTTACAATAGAAAATATATACTTTATTGCACTTACATTTAAAACTGCATTCACATCCTGGGCCACTTTTTAAAAAAAAAATAATCATAAAACAATATGAAAGACAGTAAACATCCTTGGATGTTGGAGATATTGGAATCAGGGGTTCATGCATGAACTGTTGTCTAGCTGAGGCTATTATTTGTCTCCCTGGTCTCCTCTTTTTTCAAAACAAACTCTTGCCCACTTGCACCCACCCAAATAAAATATCATTTAACTTTCATACATAGCTTATTGACTGTCTGTCCTACATGGCCTATGTTGTGTCTCTACGCATGTGCGGGCAGAGTTTCCACTCCGGTCCGCCCGCGCGAACTTCCGAACCAACAGCGGATTGGCTGTCGGTTAGACGATGCCCATTGGCTGGGACGCCCGGCCAATGGGAAGCGTGACAGGCGAAGCCGCGGCAAAATATAAAACCGCGGCTTGCCAGGAATTCCTCCAGTTAAGACCTGCAAAAAGCTCATCGTGAGTTTTGCTCGCGGTTAGCTCAATAAAGGGACCCCGCGCGGTCATCTAAACGTACCCACGTGCCTGGTGTGTTTTTTTAAGCTAGAAAGACCGGGTTTTCGGCTACTACATAAATATAAGACTGTAGTGAACTCAGTCTATTGAAACAGTCCCCTTTCTCTCTATTCATTCCCCAACCATATTTGCCTCTTTAGCCATGAATAACATTTCATTACATACTTTCCATAAGCAATCACCAGAGATCTTCTTCTGGGGCATCTCAGTCCAGCAACATTTTCCTAACATCGGCTTGCCACTTTCTGAATTCAGATTAAGAGGAAGTTAAAATCATTAGTTTTCTTTCTGGAAGTTTTATTGAAACTTCCTTCCATTTTCTCAAGGGGACATCTTTGTAAGAAAGAAGACAAACCTATGCAAAATACCAAAAATTAACACAAGTTGAGGCCTTTAATTTTATCTCGGGTTAAATAGTTTTCACTTCTCCAATGCAGGTGGGAATCTCAAGGGGTGGCTTTCATAAAATATTATTTCAGTTTTTCAGTGCCTAAGAATATCAACCTCAACTTATGTTTTACATAACCCCTAAATCCAGTAACAGTCACAATAGAGAGTGCTGAGAAAAACCAATTACCTGAAGGTTAAGCTAGTTCACAGTGCTGTATGGCAGGATTGCAAAAAGCACATATAATGGATAACAAGAATCATTTGCCAACACAGCCATTCCTCATTTATCAAGTACCTCAATTAGTAACCATTTGCAAACACAAGAATAATTTAAAAAATCATTTTCTGAGAAATGCATGCATTTATGACCAAATGTTGTGCTCCTGACAACACGCATGAATGAGATAGAGCAACCAGTGGTCCTTGCAGCATATCTCTCTCTCTCTCTCTCTCTCTCTCTCTCTCTCTCTCTCACACACACACACACACACACACACACACACACACACACATTCACTAAGCAATCATTTTGCTTAATGACTTGGTCATTGGAATGGAACTCAATTGCTAATCAGGAAGTGGGAATTTCCTCATTTAATGCTAGTCTATTCTGAGTACAGTTCAAGGTTCTGGTATTTAAGTATGAAACCACTATCTCCTCCCACACAAACCAATTGTGGCCTTATTTTCCCCACAAGAAGTCAACAGTAAGATGACAGAAGAATCATTTGTTGTTATTGTTATTGTCCAGATGGACACTATCTTGCCCGAATAGCCACTTGTCAATTTACCTCTTAAGTCTTTCACACATTATGCAGAAACATTATACTTCCTTGGTTTTAATCAGTTGCATTGCATTTGAGATTTATATTCTGTGGTTTTCTTATACTGGTAATTTTTTGTGTTTTTTAAAATGGATTTAGTTTTTATATTTTGATTTCCACTATTTGAACACATATGTTCAAGAAAGAGCATATAAACATTTTTATTAATAAGCCCAATAACAGTATTAGCTGGAGAATATCTATTCTTTAAATTTGTGAGCTAGCAAAAATGTTCTAGCTTCTAGCTTCCCCATGGCAAATAAACAATGATCTATTGGTCTGTTTTATGACCATTGACCCCTCTATTGGAGGTGTGTGGGGATAAACTAGCAGGTGTATAAAAATAAACATGCAGGTGCAATTGAGATAAATAAAATATATGTGCAAAATAATTACACAAAGATATAGCCAATAGGTTTGATAGCTTTCCACTATGGTCTTCCTCTAATAGATTTACCAATTAGTATGAAAATGATCTTAATTAAAATGCTAGCACCAGATAGCTGCAAGTATTGTTAAAGTACAGAAAAAGAAAAAGGAAGAGAAGTGATTAACTGAAGAATGGTTGGCATTCTTCAAGAACTGTACTGAGTCAGAGTGAAAAAAAATCCCTGCATTCGAAAATATTAATGAAAATGATAAGAGATGTATATTCTGCTGCTTTTCCTCAGAGAACCTGCATAAAATATTGATTCGAAGCTTATCAGCTTTTTTTAAGTAAGAAAAGATACACATTGTTCTACGAATTCTGTGCAGATGTCAGATACTGAAAGAATAACTTAAGACAATCGTTTTTTCAAGACCAATGCAGTAAATTTTCTCTGTCATCTGGAGATACACTGATATTTATTGTTTTTGGTCCTCCAATGAGCTCTGATTTCAGTTTCTTGCAGCACTTCACAATCTTGTAAAACTAGCCTTATTAAATACAAAGTGTTAATGTAAATGCCTATTGAGAATGATTACTACATACTTTTTCTATTTCTAAAGCTAGTGATTGTACAGTCAATTTATTCTGGGGAAAAAAATTTATGAAAATGTCTCCCAACAAATAAAGGGATAGAGCCTTGTATTCAACTTTTAAAGCAGCGGGTAATTAGCTTGTGGCCTCTGGTAGGTTGATTTATTTTTCTATGAAAATTTCCCCTTCTCCAGCTCTGTTTTCATTTTTTGTTTGGTTTGTTTTTTTTGCAATGGGCGAAGGTAGGCACAAGTTCCATCCATTTTCAAAGGGGCTGTGTGTCATCTGGATCCCGGATTTAATCATTTGTGCATGAGACAGGCAGAATCAGCCAAAGTGATCTTTTCTTGCTGCCATCTTGAGAGATGTCATTCGGGAACCTTTAGACATTTCTGCAGTTATGTTATAGAGATTTCTGAACTGTTGGCATAAATGACAGTGAGCCTCCCCTCAATTAGAGCTGTGCAACTTACTTGATTTCACAACAAAAGAGAAATTCTGCATCAGGACTTTGATCAGGTATAAAAAGGTAGGGGTAGGAGACAAGGAAAGAAAAATGTGCCGTAGGTGGCAAAAAAGCTAATAGAGAGAAGGCAAGTCTGTCCCGGCTTCCGGATAATGAGTTGTCATCTGCAATCGTGTTTCTTGGTTTGAAGTGGGATTATTGAGCGGATTATGGGAAACCTCTTGTTTCTACATTCTGCTGGAGTTCAAGTAACAAGCTGCAAACAAGGCAAAAGTCAACCGGAGAGAAAAAGAACACTAACAAATTCCCTTATCTGCTTCGGAGTGACACATCAAGAATAGGGAGTTATTAACAGAATAATAAATTCATAAAAAGACCGTCACAGAAATGTGAGCTTCCTTTTTGGTGGAACACTGTTTTAAAAAGATGTGGTATATCATGGATTCCTGATGGAAGAAACACCCAACCCAATTTAACACCCATCCGACAGTATAAAGAATAGAGTTCACAGACGCAAGACATCTTATGTTTCCAGTTTCTATGATGAATTATATGCAAACTCTGCTATGAACACACCAAGCACACTAGGGTTCTGAATCAATGCAGAGCTGCACATTCATTTTCTGTGCCAATCCCATTGGGAGACCTAGGCAGGAGGTTTTCCTCACCAGCTGTCCCAGCAGAAATGTCTTCTGTGCATGCATGAATAGAAGATGCCAAGAGGGTCACAGAAACAGCTGTCAGTGCCACGCCTTCGTGCAACTAGAGCACTTTCGGGCCTTAAACAAGCAGATTCAGAAGGGCACTTCACTTGCCGAAGGATCCATGCAAGCCTCATTTTCTGGTGAGCTATTAAACAGCTGAGTGGCAAGCAGCATCTCAGGTGATATGGATTTTTTCCCAGCATGCAGATATTGTGAAGGGAAAAGCTATTCCATGCCAATTTCATAGCCCTGCTGCTGCGGATGCAGGAAAAATCTGTCAGAAAACAAGTTGGCAAGGCCAAGTGGGTTGGGCGGGGAAAACATGGTGGGTAGTGGCTGTTGAAACATATGATTCTTTTAGTTGACAAAGGAAGGCATGGGCTTCTTTGAAGCTGATGCCACTTTTCACACTGTTACATCCAATTTCTCATATTTGTCACAGGCATTCAAAATATTGAACTGCACAATAGGAGCCTGCCTTCTCTGTTACTTGTATATTTGAAAAAAAATGTGAACCAAGAGAGTGCATGATTAGCAACTCTCAGTTCTTGTTGCCAGGACTGTTACATATTGTTCTAATCAGCCCATCATCTTTAAAATGTCATATAGCCAAGAAATGGCTCTTACAGGTATGGCATAAATGCAAGAAGCTAAACAGAAATCCAAAGAGCCAAAAAGAGGTTTAGTGGAAGATTGATTGAAATTGGAGTTTGGATGTAAGATAGATAGAATTCCACTATATTAGTTCGGCTTGGACGTTGATTCTAGGACTCTGTGAGACTGTGTTATCGGAAACAAAGCTCTTAAAATCTTTGTGTGTGAGACAACGTGCTGCAATAAAACGCAGGGAAGATGGCTGAATAGAAGTGCCGCTGGTGATTTGTAAAGAGGGAGTGAAAGACTGGAAACAATTAGGACTGAACAGAATGGGAAAACAAGAAATTAAGTGAATCTGGTGGCTGAGAAATTAAAAAACAAAAACAAAACTTTGCCGGTCAACACAGAGATATAACTGAAACACAAGAACTGAGCTGAACTGATTTGGACTGAACTGAACTGAAAGAAATACCTACATCCACATTTGTGATTGGGGAAGACCCGGACAGAGGAAATCAGGAAGCAACTAGTTAATATCCCGGCAATAGAACTAAGAACAGCTGGTTTATTAGTGAATCCCCATTCGGGGGACAATTGAAGCTGACACTGTACTCAAATTTCTTCTAACTCCCTCTCCCTAATGTATTTATAACTGTAAAATATCCGCACACTTTTCTTGTGCTCTTTAAAGCTGTAGTTGTATAAACATATCTAATTAATTTAATTCAACTGTATAGTCATAATATTTCTAAAAGTATATATTCCTTAAAGTATTATTAATAGAGTGGATTAGAAACTTTAGAACTCCATATATTTAAAAACAACATACTTAAAAGATAGAGTTATAAGATAAATCATTTATTTGGATATAACATTATATAGTACTCTATATATTATTTAATTATCATATTATTAATATTAGCATCATTATTATTATTTATAAGTAATACTGCTCTTTGTATTCAATGTTATTCTATGTTACTGGATAATATTTTAGTAGATCATTGAACAGAGTTGTACTAAAATTGATAGAGATAAGGAATATGTCAAAAATAGGAAAAAAAATTGTGTCCTCTCCGGCACTGTCATCTGCAGCAACATCATCAAGCCCACCAAGACAAAGGACATTAGATACTATGCTGGGACAGGAGAAAACAAATCCCTCACTAAACCTACAAGCACTGATACTTTCCTTACAGGAATCGGTGACTAAAGGACAGGAAACAGCGGACAAGAATTTTAAAGATTTAAAGATTGAAATGGGAGAGATGAGGGAGGAGATACGGAATGTAAACGAGAAGATGGAGGTGTTTCATCAAAAGATATTACAAAATGAACAGAAAATACAAAAAATAGAAGAAAAGACCAACCAGACAGAAAAAAGAGTAGAAGAAATGAATGCTGATTTGATTCAGGCTAATAAAAACTTAGAGATTTCAATAGCATAGAATAACAGAGAAGGCTCAGTCAGCAACACAAATCATGTTGCTGATGCTTCTCTTTGTGCTGCTTGTGTGGCCACCAGAAGCTTGTGGGGCTGTTCAAAGCCCAATGTCTTCTGAGTCTGGCAAAGGGTGAAGTGGACTCGGAGCATCATTACAAGTCAGGAGATTACTCGATTGGTGGCATAGTTTTTGCAAGGGTTGCTTGGTTTCAATTATTAACATTTGACAGAAGTCCTTTGACAGAATTCGCCACATACTGTATGTCAATCCTCCTGCACTTTATTAGAGCCACTGCATTGCCACTGGATGTTTACTATTGCAATCCTCTGAGAATATAAGGTGCTCTCTTCTTGGACTAGATGACCTATAGATCATCTTCTAATTCTGTTATTCTGTTCTTTTCTGCTATTTTCACTCTGCATTGGAGATGAGATAATTCTGGTTATTTTTTTCAACACCAAATTCATTGCTGAGATGAAGTAGCCCCAGTTAATAACAAAGACATTCATGAAATTTGAAATTTGCTGTAATTCTGTTTTTACAGAATTGATTGCTTATTTTGTTGATTTGTTTATTTATTTGTGTAATTCATTGGCTTTGTGACACTGGGTGTCTTTCAATTACAAATTAAAAGAAAACAGGAACAACAAAAATGAAAAAACAAAACAAAAAAAAACCCATCAAAGGACCATCCAACAGTGGCTGAACCATCACTCAAAGTCTTTCACTTTTTTTGGAATGTCACATGGGTGGGGAACATTTTCAGTCATTCTGAACTCTTGGTCCCCCTCCAAAAATATCTAGAATATAAAATATATAATAGTAAATAGTTTCTTTTTTGGGGTATTATTCATCTGGGTATTATTAAGAGAGAGGAAGCAAACAATTAAATATGGGATTAAAAGTTTGAAGACCCACACAAGACATTGAAGTATTGTGAGCGTTACTAACTGGGTGAATGACTTTGAAGTACATTAAGATTAAAATTTTTCTACTCTTTCTCTTCTTTTTTTATAGTAATATTTTGGAACGCTACAAACTATTTGGAAAAATAATTGTGATTGAGTTGTCCAAATGTATTCTTGTAAAGGAAAGGTTAAATGTCATTTTCATTGATATGTTCATACCTGCCACAGAAAAACAACCAAATTTCTTTGGAAAACTATGCCCTTCTTTTTTGCTATTGGGGACATCAGCCAGGAGAACCACCTTTTACCCAACATCACCCTGGGTTATAATATCTATGAGAACTTCTTCAAGGTAGAGATGACTACAGATCCCTTGCTGGACCTGCTTTCAGATGGAGAGGCCAATGTGCCCAACTACAGGTGTGGAAAGCAGAGAAACACAGTGGCTGTTCTTGAAGAGGCTGAGACTGGCATCTCCATCCAGATATCAAACATGTTGAGCACCTATAAAATACCTCAGGTGTGTCTTTCTAGTGGAAACAATTTTGAGTCATGCAATGTTGAATCAAAAGTCCTCTGCTGCAAGTGAAAAGCAGAGCTTTTTATGTAAAACGATAGAACAGAACAGAACAGAACAGAATAGAATAGAATTCTTTCGTGACTAAGTGTGATTGGACACACAAGGAATTTGTATTCAGTGCATATGCTCTCAGTGTACAACAAAGAAAACTGTACATTCATCAGGAATCACAAGATACAACATTTAATGATAGTCATGGGAGACAAATAAGCAGTCAAATCATACTAGGAGTTGCATTTTGCTTATTATGTTTAAAATACCATTTCTTTCAGATCAGTTATAGTTTTGCTTCTAGGATTTTGAGGGATCAAACTTATTATCCTTTATTCTACCTGATGCTCCCTGCTGAAGGCATCCAATATCCAGGGATGGTCCAGCTTCTCCTCCATTTTAGGTTGGACCTTAGTTGCTCTTGTTGCTCCAGAAACTGACCAGGGAGAGAAGTTCATCAGGACAATGTCTTCTTTGTTGTTAACAAATGGCATTTGTGCAATTACATATCAAAGCTTTCCAATAAATCTTGCTAAATGGGTTTTCAGGGCAAGAAACCTTTACAAATTGACCAAAGTCAACGTTTTTGTTTATGGCTCCGAGACTACTTCATTCTCAATAGGAATGAAAATTATACATGGGGTACTTAATGCCCTTCTAGACTTTACAGATAAAGTATGGATCACCACAGCTCAAGGGGATCTCAGTCTTGATTTGAAGTTTATTATGGACTATCTCAAACAGGTTGGTGGCATCTTTTCCTTTCTGATAAAGAAAAAGAAATTGGGAAACTATGATACTTTTGTTGTGTTGAATGAAATCATGTCTAAGTTTTCAAAGAAAACATTTAGATGTTCATCCACTAAGGATGCCTTTTCTGTGAAAGTCTGGAGACGGTGCAAACAGACCAAAGAACTGGAGGCTCTGAGGAAAAAGGTGATTGATCAGATCTTGGCTCTGGACAGCTATCTTCTTTATGATACCACCTGGGCATTGGGAAGGGCCTTAAATTCAGCTTATATCTCTACATCTAAGAGATCCATGAGGAATAGGGGCATCAAGGTGGAAGCTCCGAATCTGAAGGGCTGGCAGATATTTCTTTTCCATTAGACATTGTTTCTTGAAATTAGTTTTGTAAGTGGATGCCTTGGTTAGATATTCTGAAAAACTCAATTCTCCTGAAAGTCTAATCCAACCTAATCTCAACATTCCGTTTCCTTCATTTTCATTTCTTCTGAACTTTTTTATTTTTTGCAATGTTTTCTTTTTTAATGTTACGTATTTTTGAAGCAAATACATGATATCATATAGATCAAAATGTTTGGATCATGTGTTACACTTCCCATGCTAATGACTGGTCTTCACCACTGAAGATCCTGGAGAACAAAGCAAGAACTTAGGGAATGGGATGCTACCTATCTAAATGAGGCAACAAATAGCACACAAAAGAGGAAAAATAAGAGAATAAACCTCAAGTGAAAGGAAAATCAGAATCATAAAAAATATCTTTAGATTAATGAAATATTAAGGAAAAAAACAATTGGTTGTTTCCATTAGACAAATTGTTTATCACCAATGCTGTGATAGATATGTGAACAGGAAACTGATCAGATGTAAAAACTCATGTCCTTTAAATCATTATTCTAATTTATATTTTTAAATATAAGGTTTAAAGCAGTTGTTATTCCTCATAAACTCCTGACCAAGTTGGAAACTCAAAACAGAATTGGGTTTTTAAACAGAGAGAAATGTTCATATCCCTCCCAACCTAGATCAAAGCATTTTTTCCAAGAACTTCTTTTTTACTTTGTTATAAATTTTATTATCTATTAATTACATTTCTTAGTGTTAATAAACATCATTGTCTGAGTATTTAATTTGTTTAGCAATACAGATTCTGTTCTTAATCTCCACCCCTTTTTCCCAACCACTGCTAAAATACTGTAAATTCCATGTTTGATAATATCCTGTGTCTTCTTTCTGTTTAATTTTCAATGTAAGTCTATCCATTTCTGTGCAAATCTAGTAGTTTAGTTTGGTTTGGTTTGGTTTGGTTTAGTTTAGTTTAGTTTAGTTTAGTTTAGTTTAGTTTAGTTTAGTTTAGTTTAGTTTAGTTTAGTTTAGTTT
>JANHFJ010003903.1:92910-104310 GCA_032468195.1 Cerberus rynchops
GACAGCTTGTGTGCCCAGCAAGATGTCTGCGTGCCACTGGTGGCACCTGTGCCATAGGTTCGCCATCATGGCTCTAGAGGGTCTTCTATGGGTCCCCAGCCTGCATGAGATGAAAAGAATGGGGAAGCCACATTATGAAACTCTGAAGCCAAAAATGGGGTGCGTGCGGTGGGGAATCTTCTTGGTCTTCCACAAAGCTGTAAAGGTGGTCTAATTCTGAGCAGCTTTAGGTACAGATGATGGACCTCAACCGGCTGACCTTGTGAAGGCCCGGGTTTTGTTAATTTTACTGATTTATTTCTGTTGTGGTACTTCCAGCTTCCTAAGGCTTTTGAAGCAAGGCAACCCGTCAATGTTTTAATCAATTGGTCCGTCAGTCAAGTTCAGTGGAACGTGTCCATCAGTCTTAGAGGCAGCAAGTGAAATCAAAGAGGATTTGAATCAGTCGTGGTTCAATCAGCTCCGACTTGATTTCTGGCATCAGCCTTTGCATCCAAGGTTCTGTACCATTCCATGCTTCCTATCTCAATCTGCTGCATTTTAGAAATGGGGTTTTGTCCCAATTATTTAATCCTATGTGATATAATTGCGGCGAGAACAGTCTATGCGCAAAACTGGAAGAACAATTATACACCGATGGAAGATTGTGCGATAAGGAAAATCCTACAGTGCACAGAAATGGACAGAAGAGATGAACGATAAAGAAGAATCAGAATACTATAAGGCAGTGGTGGCAAACCTTTTACTTATCGAGTGCCGGAAAGTACGTGCTTTGCGGGTGCCATCCACACTTGCGTGAAGCTCCTTCATGTGCGCTGGACATGCAACCACACCATCTGCGCATATGTATAGCTTTTGCACCTGCAATGCACGTGTGCTGTGTGCAGGTACATGCACACATGAGCAATCGCGTGTGCATACGCAGGAGAGCTCCGAAGACCAGCTGGATTTCCTGCTGCCATCGCGCGCATTGCACAGTGGAGGCCCAAAGACCAGCTGGGTCTCTGCAATCACACATGTATGCATGGTCAATCGCTTGTGCATGCTCAGCTGGAGGTAAGTTGGCCGACAGCTTGTGTGCCCAGCAAGATGGCTCTGCGTGCCAGCTGTGGCACCCGTGCCATAGGTTCGCCATCACGGGAATAGAGGTACCTGGTTCAACAGCAATAACTGTGAGATGATGTAGGAATCCTAGTGGGCAAACCACTTAGATGCGAGTCAGCAGTGTGCTGCAGCCACTAACAAAGCCAATGCAGTTCTAAGCTGCAACCGCGGAGGGATAGCATCAAGATGACATGAAGTTTAGCACCACTTTATAATGCCTTGGTAAGACCACACTTGCAATATTGCATACAACTTTGGTCACCATAATACAAAAAGATGTTGAGACTCTAGAGAGAAGAGCAACGAAGTGGACTGGAGGCTAAAATATATGATGAGCAGTTGTGGAAGTGCCTTTGTTTCCAGAAGTTGTGCATGTTCCATCACTGGAGATTTTTAAGGAAACATTGGACAACTATTTGTCTGGAATAGTTTAAGCTCCCCTGCTTGAGCAGTGAGTGGACTAGATGACCTCCAAAGTCTCTCTACCAACTCTGTTATTCTTTAATTCTGTATCTTTAAGAAGCAACCTTGCCTGAGATCCTTTGGGATGGGGAAAATTTCAAGCAATTCCTTTGCCACACGAAATGAAAGCACAGAATTAAAATAATGCAGAGGAAATGCCTGGTGGATTTTGTGTTTCTCTGGGGGCTAAATGTTGAATAAGAAGGGTTTAGCAAAATACAAAATGTTTCATATGCAAACTGCGCCTTGCATATTACAGCCAATTTCCATTCTTTTCGAATGTGATGCTTATGAAGTTTCTGGAACCCGGTTAATGGTCCCTAGGGCATCCGTAACAAAATATCCCCAACAAATTTGTAGCTAAATATTCCATCAATAATGTCAGAAGGCATTGGGATACACGAACGAACAGACACTGAAGCCTTATACTTCTTTTTTAGCTGCATGAAATGTTGAGTCATAGGTCAGGTAAACCTTTCCATGTTGGTGACCTGTCTCAGCATGGGGGGGGCATGTGAGTGGCATGTGCATGTGTGTATGCACAGATCAATTGGTGCAATTGGCAGTCCCTCCACCCAGGGGAATGGAGCTTTGGGTTTGAGCAGAAAGTGCTTGAGCTCTTGTGTGAAGCTCCATTTGCGCAAAGCACATGGATCTTCAGCTCAAGGGCCCTCCACTCATACGAGGGGAGCTGGCATGCATGTGCTTGCCTGTGAGAGAAAAGGAAAATATCCCATTTAAAAGTTACAGGAAAAAGGTCTAGGTCCATGATGGCAAACTTATAGCACAGGTGCTACAGGTGACATGCAGAGCCATCTTGTTGGACACACAAGCTATCAGGCAACTTACCTCCAGCTGAGCATGCACATGCGATTGCACATGCACACATGCACAATTGCAGAGACCCAGCTGCTCTTCGGGCTTCCGCTGTGCATGCGTGTGATTGTAGCAGGAAATCCAGCTGGTCTTTGGCGCTCTCCTGCGCATGCACACGTAATTGCTCATGTGTGTGTGAGTGCTTGCGTGCAGCATGTGTGCACTGCACATGCAAAAGCTGCATGCATACACAGATGGTGCGGTTGCACATGCAGCGCACATGGAGGAGCCCCAGGCAAGGGGGATGGCACACGCAAAGCATGTACTTTTCGGCACTCAGTATGTAAAAGTTTCTACACCACTGGTTTAGGCTTTAGTATCAAGTACTGCATACATCTGATTTATCAAGGGTTCCCAGACTGAGATCATATTACATACAGTAGAGATAAGGCAATCAGGCAGATATTTCAGCCATGCAGATATTTGCAGCATCAAAACAGGGCCATTCAGCCATTAAAGGGACAACGTCGATTTTAAACAACATTCTGCTCCCACTTCATACTCATAACCCTAAACCCTTTACAAAGCACATGTGGCCTCTAAAGCGAATCGGTGCATTTTGAACTAAAAATGGCCCGAGATGACGTGAGTCTGTCTAGTGGTTCTTTCCTTACTTCACTTTGCTGCCGACCGCAACACTTCGCTGGCCTTCCGATTTCCACCGGTTAACCCTCGCGTTTCCCAAAGGGCGAGAAAGGAAACGTCCGGAGATTTAAGCCCAGGAATAATCAATAAAACCTTGGGTTAATTACGGAGCATGGCGCAGAGCGCCGCGTGCCCTGGCGGTGAAGAATCGCAGGCAGCCAACCAACACCTTCAGCCAAGACCTTCACCTTACCGAGAAGTGCACCCTTTCCTGCCTCCTGCCCCATTGAAAGTTAAATGTTGGCACTCGCACTTGTCTTAAAAGAAGGGTGGCCAAGAAAAAGAGAGAGAGAGAGAGAGAGAGAGAGAGAAATCTCCGCAGTTCCAAACAGGAGATCCATCAGGGAGATGTGCTCGTGCTCGTGAATAATTGAAAGCCCGCAACTAGATGATTGGGGAGAACCTCTCTGCAAAACAGGGAGTTGTCGGAAAGGAAGGAAAAGAGGCCCAGCTAGTTCGTTAGTCATCTTCACCGGGGCGAAGGCTGACCCAGGCTGCCTTGCAAGGTAGCACGACAATTAATAAATAAGAGAAGCCCTTCCGCAGCGCTAGCCTCGGTCAGACGCCAACCCCACCCCTCAGAAGTGCAGCCTTCGGTCATCTGACCTTTCCAGATGCTTTGGGATGCCAGATTTCAGCCCCGCCGCGAATTCTGGGACTCGCGGTCCTAACGCATCTGGAGGGCGTCAAGTTGGGGGAAGGCCTTCTTGCCCCTAGGGATATCCTAAGAGGCTCCGGGGCTTCCGCGATGGGCGCAACGAAGGCGCCCCTTAGGCAGGACGCGCGGCCCGGGCGCTTCCCCGAAGGAAGAGCAACCGACCTCGTCTTTCGCGAAGAACACGCCGCTTCTCTCCGTCAGCCCCGCCTGCCTCCCTTTGGCCTTTAAAATGGGCGTTGTGGTAGCGTTCGTGAATTCAAAGGCACCGAGCTGCACGGCCACTGGTGTTAGGCCGCCTGGGGAGGGGAGCTCTCCAGGAGAATTGGACTGGAGAGGGTGCGTGACGCCTCGTGTGATAATTCTGCTCCCCACGGGGCTCCTCTCCTCAGAGCGCAAAGGTGCGCGTTTTCGCTCTCCCTCAAGAAACTATGCGGCGATACACACATACACGGCCTTGTACACCAGGCAGCCTTTCCTTGCCCTACAAGTTCCCCGAAACCTCCACTCCCCTCAGTTCCTTTCGTCACTCATGCTCCCTTTGGGGCAGAGGCTGCCTCCTGTTCGCCTCCCGCTTGCCCCAAAGCTCTGCCCCGCGGAAGCTGCTCGAGCAGCTCCCGGCTCGGCTCGGCCCGGCCCGCTGCCCTTTCTGCCGCACGCGCGAAGTTTTTGGCGCTTCGGGTCTTCTCTTCCCCGCTCCTCCCCCGCTTCTCCCGCCCTCTCGCTCGCTCGCTCGTTCGTCGCCCGTTGCCGGGCTCTGCTCCCGCGGCTGCCAACGACAGGACAAAGGCACATTAAACACGTGATGGCGAAGGCGCTTCATAAATGGGACCGGGAGGCAAAGAAGGGGTGTGCGCGCGGAGACGGGCCGTTCAGAAGAAAGGGGACGTCGGGCGAGGCGCAATAGCCGGAGCAAGGGCGGGAAGGTGGAGACGGCTCCGGGCGCAAAGGGAAGGAAGGGGGCGGTGGGCGCAGCTTCTTATCCTCGGGGCGGGGAACGGCAAGGAAGAGAAGCACGGGAGAAGCACATGGCGAGGGGCGCGGACAAGCAGAGGCTGGCGCACCTCCTGACTGGCTGAAGGGGAAAAGCGAGCGGTCGTTCGCACCTGCGCTACCGCACCTCCTTGCCTGGGCTCGCCCCGCGCCGCCGCCTCGCACGCAACACCCCTCGCCTTCCCAGCCCCTCAGTACCTCCGGGCGAGAAGGGTCGTCGCCGGCCACCGCTTCAGCGACCTCTCTGGGCTGGGCGTGAGGTGCCGTCAAAAGAGAGCGCGGGGCGCCGGCAGCCGTTCAGCGAAGACCAGCGCCCTCCGGCTTGCGTTATTTATTTATTTTCCCCCTTCCCCTCACTCGCTCACTCACTCACTCTCTCTGTCTTCAAGCCGCCGGTCTAGGGAAGAGACGGTGCCATGTGAAGGTGGAGGAAGGTAAGGGAAGGAAGGGGTGCTTTGCCTGGGTTTGCTTCTTTGCCTCGGGTCTAGGGAGAAAGCCCCGGTCCACGGTAAGATCCACGCTTGCGAGGAAGAACCCGTTCTTGGCGCCCCGGTTCGAAGCCCCGTTAGGGAGAAGGCGCACCCACCCGTTCCATTCCATTCCATGCCGTCAAGTCAGCCCTGGCTGAGTTCCTCTAAAAAGGGGACAAACTCGCCGGATCATCCGAAAGGTAGTGCGGGTTGGTTGGCTCTGCTCTGCGCAGCAGATAGAAAACACTTGAGAGTTCAGCCCGCACACGGTCGGAAGACTGACTCGCCATTGATTTAATTGTATCTCTGCACGGTCTCTTTGAACTCCGATCCTAAGCTTCCGAATCGGTAGAACTTGCTGGCAAGTAATGGACGTTTAATGGACGTAGACTCTTTATTTCCCAAATTTATTTCCTTTTAGGTTGCTCAGACATCTTATGTGTGTCTACTGTAGCATAGCTCATTGTGTCTCTATATGTTTTATCAATCCATCTGGCTACCCAAATGCCTACACGTTATCTGTTAAGCTGCTTCTAAGCCCTTTGAGGATCGTCTGCCATAGATATTTTAGAAAATTTGAGCATGGTATCAACTATTTGGAAACTCATCAGTTATGCCATAAAGAATCAATAGGAACCACCGGTAACTGGGCATTAAACAATAGTTTGCAACTGGCATTCAGAATAATGCATTGCTGTTTAAATCTCCCAATACCTGATGAATCCTGAAAAGTTTTTTTTTTCAGCCTTAGAATTTAAATCCCCATGCCAATGACCTTTGTTAAGATATTTGGGTTTTTTTGAATTAGCCAGAAACAGACAGAAGGATGTCTCAATGAACAGAGAAATAGTTATTGATTTAATAGGAAAGCCTAAAGAAGAAGATAACAAGGGATGTTTATTCAAATCAGCTAGGTTTCAATATGCCTATTTATTATCAATGTGTAAAATGATTGTTGGGATTTATTTGTTCCAATAGGCTAAACCTCCAAATCAATTTTTTTTTGAAATGCAATCTATTTTTTCATAGATATTATATCTCTTAATAACAATTGTTCACCTTTATGGTTAACTATACTGTTCCTTTCTTCCCTTTATATTGAAGTATAATTTATGGTATTCAGATAAGATCAAGCCTATGTGTCTATAAAAAAAGAGAAGACTGAATAGATAACATTTTATTTGCTCTGTATTTAATTGTTTTGTTTAATGAGCATGATTTAGCAGAGGGGAGAAAATACAAGACATGACAAGAGCCAGTCTTGTAGACCGGTAGTTTTGTGGTTAACAATATCTGTTCATTTTTCTCCATGCAGAGCAGTCACCTTCTAGGTTCCCCTAGGACTTTGTCAGACATAGGGGTTTCATCTTTAATCCTAAGCCTTTGGTGATTAATAATGGAAGATATTGTTATTGATTTTTCATATATTTTCTCCATTCTCCCTTCACTACCAAACTCCCAACAATGAAGACTTTAAATAGGAGAAAAATATCACAATAGTTTTTGCTCTCTGATTATCCTGGACGAAGAAATGTTCGTGAGGGATTGAAAGACTGAAACAAACCCAATATATTGAGAACCAATATTGGAAAAAATATTTCAGAATCTTTATTTCAAAACTAGCATTCAAAATACAATAAAATAAAGTTAAATTCTAATGTTAAGCCATCAGGTATTTTGACAGAATTCTTTTTAAATTCTAAAACATACATGCTAGAATGCAACATAAATCTAAAGACAAGATAGGCAGATTTCTTAAATGGAATAGTGGCGTCTGTCATTTGAAATAATGTTAAGAGGATGAATATTCTAGTTTTTAGTATATAGCTACAGTTCATTGTACTTTAAGGAAACATTGCTACTTGACCCTATTGTCTAGTTTAAAGTATTCCAAAACACATAAAGAGATTATTAAAAAAATAAACTAGATTTGTTCATTTCTTGATGGAAATTGTATCTACAAGTTAAGAAATCAATGTGCACACAAAATTATTTATTTATTTTTAACAGCTTAGGTATTGTAGTGTGTGTTTTCCCTACTCTTGTATCTTCTTATGATGTCATTGTTCTTTGCTTTACAGAGCATGCATGTTTGCTCCTTGTATTACTGCAGTTGTTTGACCTAGGAACATGATCAAAGTTGCATGTTTACATCTAATGACATCAAAATAAGAAAATGGTTAGCACTGGAATAATTAGCTGAGAATATTATTTTTCACAGATTACACATAGTTGGAATGATATAGGTTTGCCTTTCTACAAGAAGAGAAAAAACTCATTAGTGTGATGACAGCTCATATTCTGCAGTGGGTGTAAATTAACTATAGGAGAAAAGACATGAGCATCTACGGTAATTAGTTTAAAGCCAAATTTACACATGTTAAATCACATTAACTTGAGAGGAGCTATGTAGGAAATGCAGAGGATGATCTTAACTATACTGGAAAGAGAATGCACTTACATTCATAAACAATAATTTCATTTAATGTTAATGAGTATTTGAAAAAAAATTTAAAACATCCAAGTACAGAAGAGTATTTTCTATCAATGTGCACAGAAAGTCTCTGGTAACATCTCAAATATATTGGAAAATAATGTAACAAGTAAATAATTTTACCAAAGATGGAAAGATCCAATATTTGAGAAATTTAAGCACAATCTTAAATCTACTCATGAGGTCAAATTTGAATGAGACCTTCTGTCAAGATTGCATTATACCTTGCCTTTGAACTTCTTACAGTTGTTCTTTTAATCATAAAGTTACTTCAGTTGCATGGATGATGTGCCCTAAGTAAAACATTGTTCTTTAAATTGTTGAACTTGGAAAACTAGCCAACTGAACTTTAAAAAGATATATAAACCTTTCTAAATGTCATATTATGACATAATAGTGTTTAAGAAAATCTAGTTAATGTTGCCAGTTCCTTGAAAGTTTGGGTTCTAGTTAAAGATTTGTAAAATATTAAACTGTGAACAAAAATCTCAATCATATTAATACTTTGTTTTTCCAGAGAAGTTCTGTTCTGAGTATACAAGACTTGCATCTACTTTCCTACATCTCACTAATTTCTTAAGTGAAAAGTTAAAAAACTTGTGTCTATTTCAGAAAAACTTACTTCATGAATTTTTCTAGTAAACCATTCATACTTCCAGCAAATGAGGAATTCTTTTTTGTCCCCATTAGATGCTGTTTTTCTCCTTTTTGATCAAGTCTGTATTATTAGTTTATTAGTGGCTTTATGGAATTTTTCTAAATAAAAAAAGAAAAAGGAGAAAAACCTGTGGACCTTCCCTATATCCCTGAATCAGGAAACTTGAATATTTGGGTGTTGTTACTAGCAACAGCGATATTGTCCAGCTAATTGCAAATTTAAAAGGTTTAGGGCCAGCAATCCTAATGTATGGTTATAAGTGTGACTGTACAAGTGAAAACAAGAGCTAGAAAGAAATAGATCTTTCTCTATTCTTGTTCTCCTATTTGTAATAATCTGTGTGCCAAGTCTTTCTATTAAAAGCAATTTTTCAAACATGCCAAGACAACTTTAATTGGCATTATGTTTCAGTGTGAATGAAATTTTGCTTTATTCCTATACTGTTGACTAATACAGGCATATTTATTGGCTATTACTTTGAACATGCAGATGTTTATTTGGAGTTATTGTGGTGTTTATAGTTATGTTAATAAGGATTGACATTTGCAAATTATGATGATTACTTATAATATCAATATCTGAATCTTCTAATGCAGGGGAAAATTCTGGTCATTATTTCATCCCAAAGTTTAAGATTTGTTATACAGTACCTGAAGAATGTTTTGTAAAAACTTTTCCTCACTGGAACAAAAATACCTATGTTTGTTTTGTTTTTAAGACACAGTACAGCTAGAATTTTAAGACAGGGTACATTTTGTACGTACACACATCCATGTTAGATATTCAAATGTTCTTACTGTGTCCATTCCTGAATATAAGCAGGACCAAATCTATAGTTTTTCAATATATTGTTATAACAGCAAAGTAGCTAGGTACAATAAATAACAAGCTATCCCTCCTAAAGTAGCTGCTTATGGAATTACTACTATGCTATTATAGCTAGTCAAGTAATAATACCAGGATGAAAAAGCTGTGCTTGTTTATATTCCTTCTTCTGTTGAAATCTCTGGCTTGCTAGTATATCACAAATAAACAAATTAAATACTTGTGTTTGAAAATTAATTCTATATTGTCACAATTGAATAATAAAAGGACATTACTAAAGATACTATATTTGGCTCTCAAGCTTTTCATGATCTGGAAATCACTTGATGTGTTTAGCAGTCATGGTTACTGAGTTAGTCATGTTCATTATAAAGGCTAGAGTAGAAGATACTGATTAAGAAACACACTAAAAATCTATTTTAGTCAGATGGAGTAAATTTTCACACCTGCATTTTAGGAAAGCTGGTAAAATTTTCCTTCCCTTGATGACTCTGAAATTATGAAGGAATTGTTATTTTTAGCTACATAAGCCTGTTTTTAACATAGAATGTCAACGGGATGACTCTAGTACATCCATCATCTAAGAAAATCATATGAAGTTTATTTCCAGGATGCTAAAACAAAAATTTAAAAATGATTTATTTATTAATATATTTAATTAATTAATTATTACTTCACTCTTCTTTCGAAAGGAGCTTGGAAAAGTTTACAGGTCTTAAAAAGATCTCAACAAATCAGCATCGTTTAAAAATAAAAATTAAAAAATATTAAAAATAAAAGTCTGTTTTAAAAAGCCAGAAAATATACTCTGGTTCTGGATTAGTTTTTATCCCATAAGTACATAGGCAAACAGGAATGTCTTCCGCTATTTCTGAAAAAAGACTGGAAAGTAACTTTGGGTTTCAAAAACTGTGATGCTGTCCTTGAGAAGTTCTATTGATGCCCACACTCTGTGAACTAAACCATCAGTGGTAGCTTGTAAAATGTTCCACAACTGGTTTTAGTGCAGGGTATTGGAGGACAAGATCCTTTCAATCTTTAGGTGTAAGACCATTTATTTTGGTAGTGTTCTTTCACATTATATTTCTTACATTTCTTCTTTTCATATAGTTTATGTAAGTTTCAGAAAGAGTAGCTGCTCCACATGAAACATTTGGTATGTGTTAAAACATGCATAGGTCACAATCCTATACAAACTACTTGAGAGTAAGTCCATTGAAGTCAGTGGAATGTATATCCAAAAAACATGCAGTGCTGAACATTCCTTACTTACTGTTTGGAATAAGAAGTCTGAATTGGTGATATCAAGTGTTTCTTCAATACTTGTAAGCTTTTTTCATTGATCAAGTAAACCAAGTAGGATAGTACCTTTTAGTAAATAAAATATGTTTATTTTAAATACAAAAATGAATGTATTTCAATATAGGAGGCTAACTGTTTCAAACAGCTGAAATTTCATTATTGTTAAATAGAGTAGTTTATTCAACTCATTAGTTTCCTTTTTATTTAAGCAAAACCATTTGCACCGGTGTTTCAAGGAGAATTTTTGGAACTATAGTTATTCCATTACATGATGGAATCAATTTCCCCTCAGTAAGGGTGTACACACACACACACACACACACACAAGCTTTAAATTGATTAAAGATAGACGTTCATTTGTGAAAGGGTGTCTCACCTGTGCCCTTATGTGTAGATATCATATTTAGTAGTTGTTGTTGTTTTCCTTCTTAAAGGCAGATTGCAATAATCATGCAATTATCCAATAATCAGTTGCATAATTCACTGTAGTTTATATATGAGTGCACAATTGCAAACTACTGCAAGTTAGGTTGAATATTTGCCATGCTCTGTAGTGGTTCATCAACTTGTTCATCAGCCAAATCTACCTTCTAAGAGATATAATTAAGATATTTAGTGGCAATCTATAAGTAAAAGATGTGTGAAGAAGATAGTATCTATGTTAACTTGCTGAAACTTCATTGCAGTATGCAGATGAGTTTGCTAGTCAATACTACCATTCTGTCTGTTCCTAATTCTGTAACTATATATGTGGAAATTATCTTTTGTTCATTTGCTTATTTCTCAAATATAAAATTGCATATATTTTTATACCGTTCATTGCTGCAAACATTTAACTTCATGCTTTGAATTACTTTCTAAACTATACCTTGACAATAGTTTGCTACTAAGTATAATTATTCTAATCTTTCCCCAG
>JANHFJ010003903.1:107225-118345 GCA_032468195.1 Cerberus rynchops
ACCGGTTCTCTGAACTGCTTAGAAAATTTACTACTGGTTCTAGCGAACCTGCTAGAACCTGCTGAATTTCACCTCTGAAACTGGTCCAATATTAAGTAGGGCTAAGGGTGCTACTCAGTTAAGTTGCTTTTTAATTTCTTGCTTCTGTTCCAACTTTGCATATATTTATTTAAGTTTGGTTTTCTCCCTGACAGGACTGCCTCAGATTTTTTTTCCAACTCTGCATAACAGTTATCTGGGGTTATGAAGTCAGTCCTAGATGGCCTTGCAGATACAACCTTCAGAACAATTACAACAGACCTTCTTTATATGGGTTCTAACGACATCCAGTACGAAGACTTTAAAAGTGACATGGCCTCCAAATTAGGATACTACCCACAGAAATTTCCTCTGTCTTCTTTTCGAGGTGATTTCCATCCCAAAATGACTGCAGGAGAAGATGCCTCTTTAGGTGCGCACCCATCGGATCAAATCAATATTACAGATTTTTACAACAAAACCTTGTCTCCCTTTAAGGAGAATGAGGAGAACATACAGTGTGGTGATAACTTTATGGACATGGAGTGCTTCATGATTCTCAACCCCAGTCAGCAGCTGGCCATCGCAGTCCTGTCCCTCACCCTGGGCACCTTTACTGTTCTGGAAAATCTTCTGGTTTTAATTGTCATCCTGCAGTCTCGAAGCCTTCGCTGCAGGCCTTCTTACCATTTCATTAGCAGCCTGGCAGTAGCTGATCTCCTTGGCAGTGTAATCTTTGTCTACAGTTTTGTTGATTTCCATGTTTTCCATCGGAAAGACAGCCCTAATGTGTTCCTTTTCAAATTGGGTGGAGTTACAGCCTCATTCACTGCTTCAGTTGGAAGTCTTTTCCTCACAGCAATAGACAGATACATATCTATACACAGGCCCCTCTCCTACAAAAGGATTGTTACCCGGTCAAAGGCTGTTGTAGCATTCTGTGTGATGTGGACAATAGCTATTGTGATAGCTGTTCTCCCTTTGCTTGGTTGGAACTGCAAAAAGCTCAATTCTGTTTGCTCAGACATATTCCCCCTAATTGACGAAAGTTATCTGTTGTTCTGGATTGGGGTCACCACTGTTCTCTTGCTTTTTATTGTTTATGCCTATATGTATATACTCTGGAAAGCTCACAGCCATGCTGTTAGGATGCTCCAGCGTGGAACTCAAAAGAGCATAATAATTCATACTTCAGGGGATGGTAAAGTGCAGCAGATCACTAGGCCAGAACAAACACGTATGGACATTAGGCTAGCCAAAACTTTAGTCCTCATTCTTGTGGTTCTGATCATCTGCTGGGGTCCCCTACTTGCTATTATGTTGTATGACGTCTTTGGGAAAATGAACAAGCTTGTCAAGACTATCTTTGCCTTCTGTAGTATGCTGTGTCTGCTGAATTCTACAGTGAATCCAATTATCTATGCTCTGAGGAGCAAGGACCTGAGACATGCTTTCAGAAGCATGTTTTCATCTTGTGAAGGGACCGCACAGCCTCTTGATAATAGTTTGGAGTCTGACTACCAGCACAGACATGCTAACAATCCAGGCAATGTCCATAAGGCTGCTGAAAGATGCATTAAAAATACAGTTAAGATTGCTAAAGTGACTATGTCAGTCTCTTCAGACACTACTGCGGAGGCATTGTAAAACAAAGACAACATTTGGGAGAAGAAAGTGAGAGAAAGCAGCAGAAAATCATGATTTCGAAAATTTATTTTTCCTCAAATGTACCATTTTAAATTTTACTCTTTTTAAATGATTTTTTTTAAGTAAGTAGTAGCCCTTTCCCCAGGTTCTATAAACAAGGACTCCGATTTTGTTTTTAGAAATAGATTTCTCAATTGGCAAAATGTAAATTGACTAGTAATTGCTTAACTCTATTATTATGTACAAAGACATCTCATTAATCAATGAGAGAGGTCTATATGCTAAGGGGAACATTAGATGTTGAGTTGAAACATGCACAATACTATAATCGGATCCAACGCTAATTTTATAACGGCGTTTAATTTCGGTATGAAATACATTAGTGGTAAGTAAGTTTTCATAGCATCCTCTCCTCCAAATGCAGCAGTACTGGACTGTAAACATTTTGTATTATGTCTTGTGAAATGTACAACGTTTACTGTATGTTACTGATATTCGTTTACTCCAAGTGATTAAGTAGATTTATGTAGATGTAATGTAAAGTATGTAATGATGTAACCTTTTCACCCTATCATGAAAATACTTCCTGTACTTTGAAGAATTTCTGTGAGGTATACTGAAAATTTTATGTTCTTAATGTTTTTGGTGAACTTAAAGGGAAAGGCATTGGTTCTCTTCACAATTGAAATCCCTATGAAGCCTGAAATTCCTATACATGGGAATAGCAACAACAACAAACTCTAACAACTTTTTCTTTGCAGAAAAAATTATATTGCTCAAACTGCAAAAAGTAGTTACTAACAGATCATTGGATTTTTGTTCGAAATGGTTTATGATATAAGAGGCAAGATATCAGGCATTGGCTTATTTAACTGGAAATGATTTCATCTGGCCAGTTGCTAGCAAAGGATCTCCAAAGACAACATGTGACCAGTGTACGAAGTTATCACTGTGATATATACTTGAAATGTGTTGCATTCCTAAGTCCCTGGTTTCGATGCATTTTGAAAGCTGAGATGCCAAACTCTTAATTTTTGGTCACAAATGGATAAAATGTTACTATCGTACTTCTTAAAATATGTGGATATGTAATTACTATCTATGTATTTGTGTAACTTGTGTGTGAATTCTAAATAACTGTAGTTACATTAATATTGTTAAGATAAGAAATTGTGACCAAATGTTTTCTTACATTTATTGTTGCATTCTTTGCACATGAATTCTGTTTTTAAAAGTGAGTTCTTCCAGCCAAATCCATAACAAAAATTCAGCATAGTATTGGGAAAAAATCCAATCTGATACCTAAAGAAAAATAATATTCTGGTATTAACAAGATAGCCTTGCTAAGAAGACAAAAGTGCTATTACACTTTAAGACTGATTGGCTTGTTGTTTTGTCAGAATAACTATAAAAATGATTGAAAAAGCAGGCTATCACTATGAACAAATATAGAAAGCCTAAAATAGACATTTGCAAGTGTCAGAATTAAGCCACAACAGCAGCAAAATGCAGTAGAAGCCTGTTTGAAAACCTCCAAATTTTCATAATTTCTGCCAGAATTAAAAATGCAAAGATAGAAATTTAAATGCCAAACCTTAAAAAACAAAACGAAACACACAAGCCTTAAATTCCTGGTCACAAGAAAGTAGGATTCTCCAGATCACCATGATCTAGCCAAGATAACTTTTGCATGGAAGCAGATATTCATGCTGTGACTCCTCTTATTTACTAGGTTACATATGTAGAAGAAAATGCTACATTTCCCTTTCTGGAGGGAAATTTCCCTTTCTGGAGTCTTTATTGATGGTTTGGAATCTATCCATAATATCAGGAATCTAGAGGCAGGACACTAAACCTAATGTTATCTGCTATCAAGGTGTAGGTGTATAAATTCAGATCCTTATATGCAACAGGGCTTACAACTACCATATGAAAAAATGATTGATCAACAGTGGATAAACTGAAACCTAAAATATTAGAAACCAGGAATAAATAAACAAATTAATTTCATTGATTAGCAAAATAAAGTGCTAAGGTCAAAAGTAGCATTTAACCAGTAAAACCCAGGTTCCAGAATACCAATACAGGAAGACCTTTTTCCTTATGCTGTTTGCATGGAAGATTATTCTAGGAATGTAGAAAAGGAATAGGTTCAATTTCATCTCCATCTATAGTCCTGACATGTTGGCATCTCTGCTTGATCTTCCACTCTCTTCCCGTTCCCTCCTTTCCTTCCTTCCATCCATCCATCCATCTCCAATAAATTCCTTGATGTGGCTATTGTTGTAATAGATTAAATCCTTAGGAAAGTGACCCAGAAGAACATAGGCCCTTCTCATGAGGAGGAAAACACCAGCCTACTCTATTCATGTTCATTGTCAGGAATTTCTGATTTTTAAAGAGCAAGATCAGTTGTAAGAAATGTCTTCTCACCCCTCCCCATCTGAAAATTATAGTCAAACATAGGCTGGGTACATATTTTATGCTAAGAAGAAGCCATAATGTGACTTGTTTTATTATAGTATATGAGACCAGCAATTCTAGCTTGAGAATCAGGATTCATGGCTTTGTATGTTATGTGAATCCAGCCAATTCAACAAACTATGGTTTGGTATGAAGATGAACCTAGTTGTAAGCTAGGATTTTTTTTATAGCTTTGAATAGTAAGGTTTCTATTCTATTAAAGAAAAGATGCAGAAAATGGAAGAAGTATACATTACCCTTGGTGTTTCCTTGGGATGCTCCTGTTTTCATGACAAAGGGGACCTAGTTAATGAAAGAGGCTATGGTTACATTGATAGTGCCTTATCTTTTTAATCACACTAGTTCTTTGGCAGAATGAAAGAATCATGAAAATTAACATTAAAAATAATTTTGTTACCTCCACACAGTAATTAATGTAGGTAGTAGCAGTATATAAACTGTGTTACAGTACAGGAATTCATAAAGTTGTAATCCAATGTACCCTGAGGGAAGAGATAAGAAAGCTAATACGTTGTATTTACAATATTAGTAAATTGTACCTAAATAGAGAAGAATCCCAGACTGGTGATCTAAACATGGGTTAATTCAATCTTATTAATCAGCTGGGTCACTATAAGGTAAATAAGAATTCCATTCTGATGAACAACCAGAAAAAAAAAGTCCCAAACAGGAACAGAAAATATACCTCTAATCAATCAATATAATTTTGGTTTATTGGTTAATATCACATCACTGTTGGGCTGAGGAAAAAAAAAGTCACTTTGAATTTGAAAGATGCAGCAAGGCAACTAAAGGGGACTAAGCTGATGCTTGGAAATACATACGTGGAATTTAGCACACAATAAATATATCCCTTATCTCCACATCTTAGGAAGGCGCAAAAGGGTGTCCATAAATCAAAGAGCAAGTGTTGCAGATGAATTTCTTCCAAATATCCACTGGAAATTCTTACACAGAGAATGGGGGGGTGGGGGTGGAAATCTGATAATACCTCTTTGATAAAGCAAAGTTCATTGTTCAAGAATCAAAGTTCCCCTAATAGACCATTAATATGAGTCTGAACATACACTGAATAGAAAGGGGAACAAATTTTGTTATCTGTATGCACTGTAGCCATTGCTGACTGGGTAGAAACTGATGTAATTTGAAGTGGGTGTTTTCTACATCAATAGGAACAGTTTTCAATCTGAACATTTAGGAGCAAAAAATTCCCAAAATATAAAAATATTTCAAGAGTCATTTTTAAACTTAATTCTTGTGACTTTAATGCAAAGTGGTGTGGATTTCTGTTTTATGTATTCAAGTTGCTATCTTTTGTGATTAAAATAAACTTTGGGACAATGGGGCTGTCATGGCACTTACCATGGTGCTTATTGATAAAGAAACAACTTCCTGTGAGATACCATGTCCTCATCAATATATTCCATTTAAGTAAATAAGTATTTTTCCTTTAAAAAGCTCTTTTTAAACTATGTACATTATAATAACACTATTTTGCAACTGAGCTGGCTATGAAGTCCCTACAGAATGAATGCTAAACATAATTATTGCTATTTTACTTAGATTAGCTGCTTTTAAACCAAGCTTTAGGGCAGCTATTCTCAAAACGCTTGTGACGGGAAACTTCATTCTTCACAGAGAACTTCAGGCTCTTCTGATTCTTCTCCATAGCTAGTCATTCTGAGGAATGCTAGATTTCACATGGCTCTAAATTAGGGATTTAAACATGAGTGGGGCCAAGGGTCCTCATTTTTCTTCATTTCTCTTTCTCTCTGACTTGGGGTAAGGAAAAATGCAAACATTGTCCATTTGACTCAGATCAGAGCTTCATATGCTTCAGTACATACGTTAACAGAGCTTTGCAAATAAGGTCTTTGATTCCAATAGTGTTCTCCATGTGTATTTAGTTAGTTAGTTGTATATGTCCTGAGAAACCCATACTCCTGTTGAGGAATCTGTAGAGTAGGATGTGTGTATGTATGTGTATGCATGCATGCAAGACAGTTTTCACACCTAAGGCAATATACTGTGAATGAAGAGGTTCATTGATTGCATTTTATACATACCTACTTTTCAAGGTTGTGGTCTTTTCTGCAGTTTCTGTTGCACAATGAGCCATTAGTTCTTATTCCTGTGCAAGGACCACAACGGTCCTGGAAAGCAGTAAAGAAGAGTTCCACTTTCTTCCTCCAATATACCTGAAGGAGGCAGGTGAGGCTCAGGGCAGGCTGAATAAAGCTGCAATTCTAGCATGTAGTTTGGCAGTGAATGGCCAACTGTTCTCAGTATGGCAATGGACTGATCACATTCTTGATCATTCAGCCACCTGGTGCTAGGCAAGCCCTTACTGTGTCGTTCCTTATGGGGTGCCTCAAATGGCATGCCCCTTCCAATCCATCTTAGTCACTAATTGCTTTCTATACATTTCGCCAGGCATCCCTGCCTAAATGGAGTGTTTCCATTCCCAGAGGCACCGTATGTCATCTCGATAGAGGCTGGAAAACAGGAGGGTTGCAGTATCCTTTGATAACCTGCTTGTGATCCTCCAAGATAAGCCATTTAGCCAGCCTTTGTCAGAAAAACAAAGCATTTAGAACAGATAGTCTCTAGAAGTCTAATTCACCCAATCAATTCTCCTGCTTTAATGCAGCATGGGGAAGCAGAAGCCTTGTGTTTAAGGAAGTCTGCTAGGAGAAGAAGGCTGCCTTTGGAAAATGTTCTCCCCAAATGCTCACGTTCAGCTTAGACATTTTTTCATAGTTGCCCGCCCACTCTCACAAAGCGAGTGGTTTCATGACTAAAAATTATGTGTAGTATCTTTAAATGTTGTGTATATCTGTACCGGAAACCATCCGTGTTATTATGTAGAAATTAGATTGTCCCTCATCTTAATGTACATTTGTATATTTCTTATTTGATGCTGTGCAATCACTCTGAATTTCTTTTTCTTGCACTGATGAAAATGCCTCTTGTATAATAAATAAACTTCTTCCTGTGGTGAATGTATGTAAATAAAATTAAATAAAAACATTTAAAATGTCAGTTATACAAGCAGTGGCCTGAAAAGGGGATATCTGTCACAGCTGAATGGAGTAATCAAGTTGCTATGACATCTGAAAAGTTCCAGGGATGCAATGTCAGAGAAAGTTTTTCCTTGTAATAGCTAAGTTGGTTTTCTGTAGCTTTTTATTTTCATTGTTTCCAAGTGAAGAGCCTAAAATTCACAATGTCTGTAAATCCAACATTATAACCTTTTCCTTAAAGTACACTGTGTTGTTAGATGTTTGTTTAAGCTGGTAGCGCCCCTTGCAACTGCTGCGATATGTTTCTGTTGGCGATTTGTATATTACTTTGTACATGAGTACTGGTAAGATTGTCATGAAAGTAGCTTCTGCCATTAAACTACCTATAGCGGAATAGTATATAATGTTACCAATGTGTTACTACCATGCCATATTTTATTTCTCCAATGTAATTAAACTTATTTATTTGAAATCAACTATCTGTTTATCTGAATGTGAAATGATTTTGAGTATATTTTCTCGCTTTGTGCTGGGTTAGCTATGAGGAAATTTCAAGATTCTGAAAAAAAATTTTATTTGTAACAACAAACAAGACTTTGTCATGGATAAAACTGCCCCTTCTTTCTCTTTGCTTTAGGCATGCAGGTAGTCCTTATTCAGTAACAGAAGTTGTCACAGTGGTGAATGATGGGACTTGCATCCATTCCTCATAGTTGCGGTTGTTACAACATCCCCACAGTTATACGATTGAAATTTGGTGTCTGGCAATCAGCTCGCAGTTACAAGTCTGCAGCTTCCTGTGTCATGTTATCACCATTTGTGACTTTCATTGCCAGCTTCCAACAAGTGAAATCAGTGGCGAAGCTGGCAGGAAGTTGCAAACGGATCGCGTGATGCTGCAACCGCACAGGATTTGCCTAACAACTGCATTGTTGCAACTACCATTGTAAATTGGCATGGCCATGTGAAATTATGCTTTATTACCACATCACTTAGCACAACATTCCCAAGGTTGGAGATTGTCCAAACTAAAAGTATGTGACTGAACCTCTGTGTCCTGATTTCCTGATTGCCCACTGAAGGCTCATATTTATCGTAAGTGTGCAAAGTTTCTAATTGAAAGTCCAGCTGTCTATTGTCTATTCATCTGGTCTAAATCATGCCCATCATATTCCCCATTCAGACCAAAAGCCAACTAATAATTTTGTTTTCTGCAATGTAATTATTACTTATCATAGTTCCCAATCCAGTTACTAACCAGATTGATACTGCTTTCCTGTCTGTGCAATTGTTTAATTATGTAATATTTTGGGACCGTACACCTCTGCTTTTGCATTGCTGCAGATACAAAGTAATTGTTGAGAAATATATTACTTCTACAGATAACAAGGATTCTCCCATGGATGTTAGATATATTTTTATGAATGCATGAAAAGAGTCTCCATTTTGATCAACATCTTGATGATTCATTAATCTAAATAGGACTTGCTTCTGGAAAGCGGACAAAACGGAGGTAAGGTCATTCCAGCACGATGTACATGGCTTCCCCACTCCCCTCAAAGCAATGTCTCATTAGAAGAAGGCAGCATGTACCAAAATAACACAAATGCCTTTTTTTTTTACATCACAATGTCATAGCATGCTGTAGTCTGTCTGTGTGCTAAATTCCCTGCTTATCTGCCCTCCAATTTCATTGGCTTATCCTAAGTCTGAGGATAATAAGAAAAGAACAAAAATCTATTCCTATTCATTTCCCTTGTATTATGCATAATTTTATACCCATATATCTATTTTATTTGCTTTTTGTTTATATTTAAAACACCCCAAATCGTAACAGAATCGCTCCATCTTCTTGATAATTTTGGCTATTCCTTCCTACCTGTTTTCAGTTTTACATTCATCTTCTTTAGCTTATTGTGACTAAAACAGAATTCAAATGTTATTTTTTTCTAAAAGCTGAACAATATTGGCTGTTATCTTTCCATGGGTTTTTTTTTCCTAACCATCCCCAGTCATGAAATTGGCCTTTTTCACAAGAAGCTTCAATAGAAGTGAAAGAATATTTATCAGCAGCAAAAATTATTTTGACTTTTTTGTTTGTACCTGCTCAGACTCCATCAATGTAACTGTAACTATATTTTGACCAAATGTGCAATCTACTTAATCTTATTTACCATTCACTGGCTGTTCTTCATTTTACTCAAAATCTTTTAGAACTTAAAATTATTAAACTATCCTATAATAATTTATGCACACGTTCAGATTCAAACTGATGCATCGCTCCATCTGCTGTTGAAAGCAATCTATACCCACTGCCAGGTATTAGTAATCCTGAAATCCTAGGAAGAGGCCCTTACAAGGAGGTACCAGCTGGGTCATCTGGACCAAGGGGTCTCCAGATGACAACTTTAATACTTGTGGACTTCAACTCTCAGAGTTCCTTAGCCAGCTTTGCTGGCTAAGCAATTCTGGGAGTTGAAGTCCAAAAGTCTTAAGTTGCCAAGGTTGGAGACTCCTGATCTGGACCAAGGTTTTTTAAAGATATGTTACTTCTCACTCACCCTTTGTCCTGGCTTATGACAGCCAGAGCCTGGCTTCCCAAATGGTGGGCCCAGTATGGCAGGTTTATGAAATAGATGGGCATCACCCCTGAAGATCCCTTGGATCGATCCAAATGGAAACGTCTCTGCCAACAAGCGGAACCTGTCATAGCGCAGGAATAATGATAGGAAGAAAATGCACAAGTTAAAATCAACAGTCCTAATCCAAATCTTTGCTATATCTTATGTAAAACCCAATTTCCCTGTAATAGGCAATCGTTTATTCATTTCTTTGTGTTCTTTAATCTGTTACCTGAAAAGAACCTCTTCAATTATATATCCTATTATTAGTATGTTTACCGAAGAATTTTGGTGATTGTTAAAGACCCTTTTTAAGCCATTTTTTTAGTTTTTTGAATTTTACCCATATCAGTTTTGAAGAATGACGTTATATTGGCCACTTTGTCTGCTTTCTGATATAGAGGCTGAGCTGACATTTTGATTTGGAGATCAGTAATTTCATATTCATATTTTAAAAACTTGTAGATGGATCTAAGTCTATTGATTTGTTCTCCTATAAATTAGCTTGATTATCAAATTATCCAAGGTTTTCTGGAAACACTCTAGTGTAAACAGTCTTTTGAGGCAGTCTTCCAAAGACCCATGGCAAAGTATGTTTTTACAATTGTTTCCTAAAAACAGCTATTATTGGGAATATATTGTAGGTATGTCATAAGCAAGGCTATTGAGTATGCTAAGATAATGTTCATTATAAATATTGGATTTATAGAATATCTCCTTTTAATAATCTGATAAGATCCCATTGTTGGGCTGCTCTGTATTAAAGGGAAAAGAGAAAGAAACAGATCTGGGGAAAGATTGTTTCCCTTCCTTTTGTAATTGTCTTAATAGATATCATCCCTACCTTTCTTCCTCATCTAATCTGATGATATAAAGAAGTTCATATAATTCTCTGGTCTTCTTTTTTAAAATAATTTATATTAAAAAATTAATACAGAATAAAAACTAAACAAGAACTATTTAGAATGAAGAAAGAAGAAAAGAGTAAAGACAAAGGGGCAAACTAAAAGAAAAAATGAATAATAGAGAAGTGACTGCTGATTTTTTTTACAGCATATAAAATAACCTCTTACTTTTAAGTTACAGCTTTGTCTACATTTTCTCTATAATATATTATTTTCAGCTTAATCCTCAGAACCATATATCATAATATCATTTTTCTGTTCCCTGCAAAAAAAAAAATCAATGTTTTCGATCATCTTTAAATTTAAACAATGTTCTAGCCTTTCTCTAATTAAAGCTGTCAATTTTAGCATCTCAACAAATTCCTCAATCTTCACTATCCATGCCTCTAATCTGGATAAAGTCAAATCTTTCCACTTTTGTG
>JANHFJ010003905.1:1018-12342 GCA_032468195.1 Cerberus rynchops
TGAAAAGGAGTCTTCAGCCCCATCACTTGGGAGAAAACCCTCCACTAACATTTCACACTTAGGATTCACACCATGGAATCTTGTGTCCTTTAGGAACAAAGCTCTTCCCTCTTGTCCAACACAGAGCTTTTCCAAACGCCTTGCAACCTTCTTGGTTATCGCGGAGGTCTGTGCAAAGGGTGTGTGTGTGGCAGAACAAGCGCACAGCCGACTAGAGACCCATTAACTGTAGAGACCTGGTCTGCATCCTTCTCTAAAAGGGTTGGCAAGAGGGCAGTGGACCTGGCAGAGGAGGAAGCTCTTCCTGGGTGACATCAGCACGGCCACACAGTCTCCTTCTTGTGATGACCGTCAGCCAAGAGTCTAGGCCTGACTAATTTGGAAGACTGGGGCATCCATGGGGAGGGGCATCTCCAAAACAGCCAAAAGAGGGGCTTCAGCTGCGCCGTCAAAACCCTTTCACCCTTTTTATGGATATCCAGCAGGTTGAGGCTTTGATCACAACCCCTCTAATAAAAGGGCATTTGATTGTGCAGCTGAAGCCTCAACTTTATGCCTTTAACACACCCACATACAAAACCCCCATTTTATCAAGTGCTCAGTGGTTGCTACCTACATTCACTTTATCAAATCCCAAATCCTAAGAGACTTGGCTTCAGTCAATACCAACACTATGGAATCCAACTTCATATTAATCCGAAAGGGACCTATACTGTATGTAGCCCTGCTTTGCCTTTCTGTAGAGTGGTGCTTCTTAACTTTATTTATTTGTCAAATTTCTACACCACCTATCTCACATAAGTGATCTTGGCAGTTTACAAACAATATGCTGCCTGAAGAATTCTGAGAGTTGAAGTCCATACATCTACAGAATTTTGCCAAACAATTCCTCCCTCTTAGTCAATATTAGATTATTTTGCTTTAAAATACGTAGGCCAATGAATAAAACAAGCATAGCAAAACATTTGAATACAGGACAGAAAAAGCTACTATATTGGTCTGAGAAGGGATAAAATTCTTCAATTAGAGAAGGGGTAAAAACTTATTTAAAATAAACTTAAGTTATTCTCCCTTTTTGAAACATCACAGAATCCTAATTTAAGGAATAACCCCAAAGCTACCATTTCCCAATGTTTTGCAGTGTGATTCATGTTCAAAATGTTTATAACAGAAAAGTGTTTTTTATTAGGACAAATGTGCTTTTGATCAGATGGAAGAGTACAGAAAGTGTATTCTAGACAAACTGCAAACAAACAAAAAACAAAAAATCAAATGCAGGCATATTTTAGTGTCAACATTTTTTAGTTCAAAGAACTCCTGTTCTGCAGACGAAACCTGACAAATTCATGAGAAGGAGAAACGGAGAAAGCAGAGTCACCACATGAGAGAAGGGAGTTTTTAGGAATGTTTGCCCAGCTGCTCCTGGGCAGGGAGAAAGCGGCCACTACTGAGTGGGTGGAGGTGCTGGGCGAAAGAAGCCCATTTGGGAGGTCAGACAGGAGAGCCCCACCGGGTGTGGGGAGGAGGAGGAGGAGGCCCCTGCTCAGAGAAGGCAAGTTGATTTGTATCCCTGTGGAGGGGCCAAGATGAATATCCTCCAACACTCAGCTCTAGGAGATGTAGCAAGATCTGCTCTTTCCTGTCACAGGCTGCCCATCAGTTCCTCAACTGCTTCTCAGTTACCAGGATCTCATATTCGTTGTCCATCTTTTCACCCATTGCTATGTACTCGGCAGTTTTGGTTGGCTCCATAGTGTAGTTGTTACTAAAACTTGAACTCGGTTCCTCATACAGGCAGGTACCGTTGGCTCCTGGACTGGCTGGGATGTCTTCATTGCCCAGAGTGAGGGCGTTGTTGTTGCTGAAACAGAGGATGGCGAAATTAGACACGCAAAACAAGGGGTTCCACTTATCCAGGAAATGCAAGCCTGGTGAAAGATGCCTTTGCACAACACAATTTTTGTTGGGCTGACTCAGAAAGATTCCCATTTGCTGCCTCTGCACTTAGCCTGCCTGCCTCAATTGTCAGCTGCCTCGCAGAGAACATGATCTATTTTGAGAGCTGCAGTTCTGCTTTTAAAAAGCACAAAGGGTATCTCAGTGACATTTGTCCAGCACAAACCAACCTGATCCCACTTGCCTTCTGCTCTTCCTCTCAAACACACACACACGCACACACAGAGAGAGAGAGAGAGAGAGAGAGGCAACCAGAGGAGAAAGAGAAAAGAATAAGAAGCTTGTACAGGGGAGATTTAAAAAATGTATATGTGGGGAGATACGGTTTTCTCAAATTGCTCTAAGGCCCCCACAATAGTGGGAGATAACCTGACTGCATTTACCGTGTAACTAGAGGGAGACTAGAGTTGTGATCCGAACTGAACACTAAACTGATTTTAGGGAACAGTCCCAGATGTGGTCAAACCTTATGACAAACTAAATTATGGGTTGAAATCATCCAGCCTTTTGAAAAGAAAAAGAAAACTGATGAAATGCAATTTTTAAAACCTTGCACAGTCTGCAACAAAACCATTAACTGGATTCATGCAACACAATTCAGCAAGGTCAACTTAATCTCTTTACTGGTTTGCACAATGCACTAGCAATTCGCTAGCCACACTGGCAGGGCTCACACCACATGTTAAGGCATGCACAAACACACACATGCACAAACAAACACATGCACAAACACACACATGCACAAACATGCAAACCAATTCATCTTTTGGACAATGTGGAAACTGCACATTGTGAGCATTTAGCTGGCCTGGGTGTTAGCACAGCCACGGTGACATCAGAATCAGTCACATCGACCCAAGAAAGCTCAGCAGAAAGCTCTTTTAAGAGCTCTGTGCCCATCCTGGAGGGGCAGAAAAGCCCCCAGCAGTAAATCCTGCCTTGCTTGCTTGCTTTCCTATTTCTTCACTGCCCATCTTCCACCGAGAGATGATTAATATATTAAAAAAGCAAGGAGACCTCACATATTCTGATCTAATTTCTTGCCCAGTGTTGACCATTTGCTTTTCTGTGTCATTCTTTCAAGTTGACTTTAGGAAATCAAAGCCACCTAGTGTATATCAATACTACTTAAATTGTAAAGTTACAATAACATAATTTTGCAAGTCTGAATTTTGCAAGTCTCTTTTCCTGTCCCTCAAGGCCATTCCCTTTTTCTTCTAAATGTGCCATTATTCTCATGTATGCTCTTCTCTCAGCATACATTCATTTTTTTCTTCTAAATGAGTCATTCATTCTCGTGCATGCTTTATTCTCAGCTGGTTTTATGAGGTTCAGCATAGAATTTTCAACTAGATATCCATCAAACATATCTGTAAGTCAAGGCTATTTATACACTTTCTCTAAATCAACAAATATACAATACTGTGCTACAATATTTCTTTCTCACATTCATACATTCCTCCATGAGAATGAGATAATGAGATGCATTTTATTATTTTTCTCAAAACAAATAAATATACTTCTACCAAGGCATAGAGAACCAACTTGATTTAGTGATTAAAGACACTGAGCTAGAAAGACAGTTTTAGTTTTGCTTCAAATGAAGCTAACCCTGGTGATATTCTTATGAAATTCTTTCTCACCCCAGAAAACAATAGCAAATCACTTTTGAAAAATGTTGGCAAGCAAACTTCATGGACTTGTGCATTAGGACACCAGGAGTCAAGATTCAAAGGCAAGCAGATGTGGGCATGTGGCTATATACCCCAAAATGGAATAAGGTAATAAAATACAAACATTTTATCCTGAATAACCAAAAAGATCATCTCTTCCTGTTTTTAAGATTATCTTGGTTTTATAATTCTGCAGGAGTTGTCTACACAGCAGCATTATCCATTTAAATTTACACAATGTTCATAGCTAATTTCCTGTTTCTTTTAAAAAAATGCTGAATGCTGCAGAGATCTTAGTTTTGCCCAATATTTGTCAGTAACAAGAACATGAAAAGCACATCAGAATTGCTGATTCAAAATAATCTACTGAGTAAAGGAAATATTATTGCATGAATGGACATGATCAGCAAATTAAAGAGCACTGGAAAAAGGTCAGCTCTAGATCAGTGGGTACAATGCTAGCTGATTTGAAATAAATCAAGTGAAATCAACTAAGGAATTTCAGTTGACAAGTATTTAACCCATGCAATAATGAAATAATTCCCTCATATCTGAAATAGTATAGAAACAAAGAAAATCTATAGGCATGCAACAAAAAACAATAGCCTGATTTTTGGTGCTTCGGTTCAAGCCTTTCTCAGTTATTTACTTTCTGTGCAAAGCAAGGCTTTTTCTAAATCTAGAAGGCCAATACTCATGAATTTAAAAACCTTTCTGTTTGTTAGAATTAAGCAAAGATAATAATTACGCTTGGCTGGTGGTCTCTTGGGATAACAGGATGTAGTTTCTCCTGTAATTCAATTTATAAGCTGCCCAGAATTGCTTTGGATACTGAGAGGGCAGCTAAATAAATAAATTAAACAAACAAATAAATAATCCTTCCTCAGACCACCTTTGCACATCACTGAATACATTTCTCTTTTGGGGAACACTGCTAGATTTCTATATCTTGTTCTGGAACAGAGAAAAAATTAATATTCAAAATTGCCAAGGCCACCACTAGTCATCTTCTTCTCTTCCCAAATTTCTGCATCAAGTCTAACTTTTATTTCTGCCAATTCATCAGTCTTTTTTCATTACCCCACCCTTCTTCTTTCAAGAATATTCTATGTATATTTTCTTAACTAGTTTTTTCTCTAAGGTACTTTTCCAGTAAGTGCTGATCAAAATACAAGAATGGTTTGTATGTCTATAGGTACTGATGTGACAAAATGGCAGGTATTCTACCAACTTCCATAGAAAATATTTCGTCTAGAAAAAAGAAATATAGTACATGATTTGTCTAAATTTACCTTTTGATTCTCCCTAGGATTAATTTCTTTACTTTTCCAGCATAGTCCATCTCTAGTTTTGAGCAAAAGGAAAGAAAAATTCTATCATTTTACCTATTTTGGGACCACTGGTGAATTCACTGAGCATGATAGTCATTTTTTCTTCATATTTAACATTAACTTAGATCATTTTATATCCACAATGAACTCTTCAATATATTTCCATTTTCAGTAGAATAGCCTAGGTCTGCATACCCCAATATATCTCTAATTTTGATTTCTTTCTTTTCCTTTTTTGTTCTATTAGTTTGTGTGGTTTTAATCATCTTGCCTGAAAGTTTTCATTAAAACTATACATAAAAGTTCCTGATAATAAAAAAAAACAGATTTCTTTCATTACTATTTGCTTTAATTTCATTTCATATGATATGATTTACATAATTCAGAACCTGCTGTAAATAACACACACACATACACACTTAAAAGAAAATCCTTAAATTTTCTTGTTCCCTCCCATATATATGATGTATTTGATGTAATGTTAGGCTGCCTTTCCTGAACCCAGCCTATTTGTTTGTATTTTTTCTCCATCTATATAATTCTATTATTCTTCATAGTAATAAATAGTTCAGTAGAACTTTGCTTCTATAAGGAATTAATAGAATGAGATGTTTTTCATCTGCCTCCTTTGCCATGGATACACACAAATAATTTTCAGACTCTAGGCCAGACAGTTTTTATTTCATACTGGTCAATGGATAGCATGCTATCTATCTCTTTCCCCAGAATTTTAAGAAGTTCAATGGATGTTTCCATTACTTTTCTATTTCACAGCAGCCCTATCATTTCCCATAGCTGCATGATGGCTCAGCAGTTAAAGACACTTTCCTTTTATTGCCCAAGACCTTTATCCTCCATCTTTTCCTAAACATCAAGGTGGCATATTCTGAAACCCACTTATATCTTTCTGCTTCAGAATATTAACAGAACGACACAGTTGGAAGAGATCTTGGTGGTCTTCTAGTCCAACTCCTTGTTCAAGGACAAGACAAATGGTTGTCCAATCTCTTCTTAAAAATCCCCAGTGAGATTTTTGTACCTCCACAACCTTAGAGGCAAGCCATTCCACTGATTGTTCTCACTGTCAGGAAATTTCTCCTTAGTTCTAGATTGGATCTCTCCTTAATAATTTTCCATCAGTTGCTTTTGTCTTGCCCTCAAATGCATTGGAGAATAAGTTGATCCCCTCTTTTTTATGACAGTCCCTCAAATATTGGAAGATAGCCGTCATGTCATGCCTAATCTTCATCATTAGACTAGACATTCCCAATGCCCGAAACCATTTAACTTCCTGCCCCCTAATCATCTTGCACTTTTCTCTGCACTCTTTGTAGAATCCCAACATCTTTTTTTGCACCATGCTGGATGCAAACTGGATGCAGTATTATCAAGCTATACAATAAACTGGTACTAATATTTCACATGGTCTTGTTGCTATCCCTCTATTGATACAACCTAGGAGTGTGTTGGGTTTTTGGCATCTGAAATACATTGCTGGCTCTTACTTAAGTGTTCCTTAGGATACCCTGTCATAGTTACTGCTATTGAGCAACATACCACTTATTCTATAATTTAGATTAGATTAGAGTTAGGGTTGATTTGTCTACATGTAAAACCTTTTTTTTTTCTCAATGAATTGCATTTTGTTGGTGAGGGCCCAATGTTCAACTCTCACCAAGCATTTTGATGGTCCATTAATTTAGCCATTTTGTTAAATAATGTGATAAGATTTTTTTTGGAATGATCTGTTTTTGACAAATCCCTGTTGGCTTTTTTTTTTGTAATCATTTTGTTTCTAAATGTTCACAGATCTATTGTTTGATTATCTTTTCTAGGATTTTGCCCAGGTATTGATGCCAGGCTGATTGGTCTATAGTTTCCTGGATCTACTTTGCCCCCTTTGGAATATGGGAACTATATCAGCTCTTTTCAAGTCCTCTGGTATTTCCACTGTGCTTCAAGATCTTTGAAAGATACTGTTCAGAAGTTGTGAGATCACATCTGCCAACTCCTTCAGAATTCTAAGATGTTACCCATCTGGGTCCTGGTGATTTGGATTAATCTAGAATGGATAGGTTTTGTCTTACCATTTTCTTGTTTATTTTGACTAGCATTCCTAATCTGTCTTTTATGCTACTGTTTTTGATAGGTTGGATTTTTTTTCATTTTATGTATATTATTTTCCTCTTTAGTTTATACAATATTATTTCTTCCTTCAAGTACCTTAAACTTTTTTTTCATATAAATTTAATCTATTGGACCTGTTTCTTACATTGAATTTCTACTGTAATTATGTTCCAAGTCAAATTCTGTGATATATCTACTCACTTAAATTACAAGTTTAACCTGTTTTCTCTGTTAAACAGTTTATCTATTTCTTGCTTACTATATAGACTGCAGTCAGCTGCAAACTTGACATCTGCTTTGCAGGGAGGTGAGTGCTGCTTTGTAAAAAAAAAAAAAAAAAGGAAGTTTCTCATCCCATAAAGTAGATGTCTTGGTTCTAAATTTTCACAGAAAGCTAAATCCATGTAACTAGCAATGTGTGAGAAGCATTCAGAAGTTGCAACAATATGATTGGAGGGGGTTTTCCTATAAGACTGTGATGTTGAGAAACTGAGAGAGTTGTAAAGTCAGTGGGTTAAACCAGTGGCTTTGATTTATGTGTCTTGCCCATCCTAAAATGGGATGCTACTGTTTGGTAGCTATATAGAACAATAACTACAGAGACAGGTTAGAGATCAGCAGTAAGGAAAACAAATATTCCAGTCATTTAGTTTTTTGCTAGTTCAAGGACAGATAAAGAACATTAACTGAGTTACTGTGAAAAGTATATACCCTTTTTGAATATGTTTGATATTCTATTCTTTTTCATACTTTAACTAATATAGTCATGATTTCATATGGCCCATTCTTGTCCATCTAAGTCTGTTATTCTTATAGCATTCAATTTTGCATGTTTAACTCTTGTACATTCCTTGGTTCATCACCTCTTCTATATTATTTCTTTCTAGAAATAGATGAAAACTACTATCTTTTTCATCAGATATTAGTTTTCCTAGTCATGAAAGCCCAGTTATCGATATACACTATAGAACTGGGATTATTAATATCTTCATATTACTCATAAAAGAGAATATTGGTGATCAAATATTCTTCTTCTTTTCTTATATTACAATATGTGCTAGGACTCAGAAGCTAAGCTTTAAATGGGAACAGTGTGTGCTAAACAGACGACTAGGCATATACAATCTGTCCAGTCCTTGACTTATTAGCCAACATTAGCACATAACCAAATTTTCTGGAAAAAGAACTGAAAGATTCACAGCTAACTGGTGAAGACCCTTTTGCATTGAAGTAGATGCATTGCTATAATTTCATTGGAATAGAATACTGTCTTATGTTGTAAATGCCACGTACAACTATTATACCAAACAAATCTAGTAAATGAGTTAGAGTTTATAGGAGGACTTTAATCCACAGTTAGAGTAACATACCCAATTTGTGAACCTGATCCTTCAGTAAGAATGCAATCCCATCAAAATTCTAAATATTTTCAGCTATTCCTCCAGCAGTAACACCTATGTTAAATCTAAATTGTGCTTCAATCCATACATTGAACACATGGAGAGAAAGGTGTTAATGAAAGGCAGGTTGTGTTCAAGCATTTGCACACATGCCTTTTATGTGATGACCTGGAGAACCAGATTTCTCATGTTGGGCAATTCTCTCTCTTATGTTTGTTTACAGTTGAAAGTTAGCTTCAGCAAACAGGTACTTTTAGCCCAAGGGGGATTTCTGTTTGATTGTGCCGCTTCAAAATGTCAACACATCCAGGTCGAAGGGAATGTAGTTAGCAATGCATTTTTTCAATAAGTAATAGAGACTGAAAGAAAGTTTGCTAATAGACTGTGGGCATGAGTGATAGAAAGGGTAATCAGCAATTAAACGTATATGTGGACTATTTCCCCCTAATGGAAGCAATAAAGCAGAAAGATAGTCTCTTTCTTTTATCTTCTTTCTTCATGAAATTCTCTTAATTTCTTATTTTTAATTACATGGTTAAGATATAAACATATACTATCATGAAGTTGATGCGTTTATTTTTGCATCAGAATGGACACTTTTCATCATGCTTAAATTATCTTCCAACATTTCAATATAGCTCAATATAGTACACGAAAAAAGAAGATATCCTTTATCAATAAATTATGGGTGGGTGAGGTATGTACAAGTATTCAGGTTAGGCATAAATTCTTAACATTTATAATGGGATGAACTAGTTTTTATGCTGATAAAATGAACTCAGTGGAAACTGGCAGTATCTCATTGTCTGCTGATTAAAAAAAATAAGTGGAGCTGGTTGATATTTGAATGGGAGACCAACAGGAAATCTGAAGAGTTCATCCTAGCATGAGATGGTTTTAAAAATGTGAAAAAAGGCAATAGCAGATTACTTGTGTTTGCTGTCAAAAAAATCTATATGAGTGTCTCCATGAAGACTAGGGATTGAGCTTGACTCTGAGAATACAAGTTACAAGAATATTCCACCAACATTTGAGAAATTCTTACTGAGCCCTAGAAAGATGATTTTTTGTTATGAACAGGGATCAAATCTAAAGAATAAAATAATGATGATATATTCAAAATATTTAAATGGATATTATGTCTATATGCATGTGTATACCCGAGTGATTATTATTAGAATAATTAAAAATTTAAATTAAAAGCAGAAGCACAAAATAAACTGCATAATAAAAAAGTTTTTATATTTTTACAAAAAATTTAAAGGGTACATTTCATCAGTTTGTTTCTGAGTAACATTAAACAGCATTGGAAAACAGCAAAATCCATTTTATTCAAAGGTTATTTGGTAGCACAAAATACAGACATTTTTAATAAAATAATTTTTAAAAATCTTTGCTTGGTAAAGATGATTTTGGTGTCAGCATGTGTTGTGTTTTTCTGAGACAGCAGTTAAAAATAAGGTACCACTAAGCTGAACAGGGCTTGAGTAAACCATCACCATAGAACAAAAGGAGGAAATACTGTTAGCCCAGCCAATAGCAAAATAGATACTCAATTTACAACCATTCATTTAGTAACTAGTTGAAGTTACAACAGTGCTGAAAAAAAGTGACTTAGAGCCAGTCTTGCACTTATGGCCATCACAGTGACCCCACATGTGAACAAAATTCGGGCAGTTGACAATCAGAATATATTTACAAAAGTTGCAGCATCTTTGATCACCATTTGTGACCTTCCCAGCCAACTTCCAACAAGCAGAGTCAATGAGAGGAAATCAGATTCACTTAACAACTGTGTGGTTCAATTAATGACTGATATGGATCACTTAACAACTGTGACAAAAATTTATTTAATGATCAGCTTGCTTATCAACAGAAGTTCTAATCCCAATTGTGCATATAAATGGACTGTCTATACTTTGAATTGTACCTGTCAATGACTATCACAAGAGGGACATTATATAATTATTATGATCAGTTCCAGTCAGTAATCTACTTGCCAATTTTATATTAATCATCTGGAAAGATTTTACTCTTCACAGTGCTACCGTTTGGTATTAATTCATTAATTTACTTGGAGAGAAGGAGAGGAAGAGGGAAAGACAGGCTATTTCGAAAATAAAGTCTACTCAGGAACTCAAACCTACATCAGGGTTTGGGGTATATATGTGTATTAATCACTAATTAGGAAAAAGTAGAATTTATATGCTGAGAAACACATCTGCCATTTTCTAGCATGTTCTAAAATTTATCTCTGACAGCAAAAACTAATCTTGGAATTGAGAGACAATGCTCATTTACGCCTGCGATTCATCTCTTGGTATTTGTGGGGAACTGAAAGTTGTTTCTCAATTTCCAATACGCAAAAAAAATATCTGCAGTACTGGCAAATAGTATATTCCACGAAGTGAAGGTATTAGACTCCTCCCTCCAATTTCATCCAGCCCCCTCTAGGTATTTTGCTTCCCAACCTTTGTCCGTGGCATTGACCTAGGAGAGTGTCCCATCAGGACAAGCTGCAGTTTAAGTCCAAGCTTTCGCCCATTACAACAAGTGAATAATCTGCTTCTACTTAATTGGGACCTATGGCTTCCTACTCTCTCCCCTTTGGGGAGAAATACCTAGGAGAGAGAATCAAAGAGGTTACTTTAACCCTTTTATTCTTTACCTGTTTTTGGGGTGAGTAATCCTTTTTTTGTTTATTCTGCAACGTTAATATATGTCCCAAAGGTGCTTTTTTTTTTCAAGAGGCAACTGGACTTTCTTTTTTTTTTTTTTTTGAACATATTTCGCTTCTACTCTAAGAAACTTCTTTAGCTCTGACAAGATATTGGGGA
>JANHFJ010003905.1:74522-89152 GCA_032468195.1 Cerberus rynchops
ATAGTTCCCTTTTCTGGTGTCTAGATGGGTAAGTGATGTGTGGAGAAGGTGAGAGATGGCATCATCAGTTGAGCAATAAGGTGTAACCTTAGCAGTAATTATTTTATTATCAGCAAAGTTTGTAACTGACACACACTGCTTTAAAGAGGACATGCTAGACTTCTTCCTCATGTTATAATTGGTTTCCCAGGCCAGGGTAGTTTGGAACTCCATGTGAATTTGAGTGCATGTGTCTTCAGAGTTTGTAATAGTATTGAAAAATTTCCAGTTACTTAGTAGACAATTACCAGAGCTCACAGAAGAGTTTCAAAAAAGCTGATCGGCAAGGTATAACTTGAACCTTCAATTCCATAACAAGGGAGCATCAGCACATCTTTAAAATACTATTAAAGAATTGGATTTGAATTCAGCAGGAAGTTTGAGGATATGCTGCTATACATACTTAAAATACTGAATAATATAAATAAAATCCCATTTTCAAAAAATTAAAAATCATTATTTGCCTTGGGGACAGATCATGGAATTGATGAGCTATCAATGAATGCCAGCAGGCATTCATGACATCTATATACTAAAGCTCATGTTTGTGTTTTAACTTAGGTGAAACAGTATACTATAAGGCAAAACTTTTTCAGCCAACCTCAAATGGTTAACTCCAAAATCCAGGACCCGAGTCATGAGGAATTGAAATTTGACAAATTTTATAAAATATATTGACATAAAAATGATCATCAAACATGTTACAACATCATACAAAGTGTCATAAAACATTTCCTATGGTTATCTCCTAATATTTGACTGTGCAATGCAACACAGGCTATTCTGAAGACATATACAATATATATGGACAATAAATCCTCTCCCATTGTTGAAGGCATTGAAGAATATCTGAAACAATGACCAAAAGGGTTAGTTTGTTTAGTTTGAAGTTAACAACTGTTAAGAACACAGGGCAGGTGTAGGTGAAAAGATACGACTGTCTTCCAGAGCCATACAATAAACTTAATTTGGGGTGCAAAGTTTCTAGGAATTTTTGAACCAGTTGTTTTTATCATTTTTTTTTTAAAGAAACAACTTCTACTGCTACTTCCCTACTGTTCCATGAAGTGTTTGTTCTCAGCCCATTTACAAAGATTCAAACTTTGGTTTTTTTTGACAAGATTGGCTATTCTCCAAAGAAGTCAGATAAAGAAAGAGTGAAGAACTAAGGATGAAGTATCCATTAAATTCTACCATATTTAAGCAACTGTTGGGGACCATGTTCTGTTCTGAGTTCCTGTGTAACAGTAACATTAACAGAGTTGGAAGGGACTTTGAAGGTCATCAAGTCCAACCTCCTGCTCTTGAAGACCTATACCATTTCTGATGAATTGATATCCAGTGGCTTCTTACAAGCCTCCAGTGATGGGATATCCACAATTTCTGAAGGTAACTTGTTCCACTGGTTAATTATTCTGTTAGGAAATTTCTCCTTAGTTCTAGGTTGCTTCTTGCCTTGTTTCCATTCAATTGGTTCTTGTCCTGCCTACAGGTACTTTGGTAAATAATTTGTCCCCATCTTTCTTGTGTCAGCCCTTCAAATATTGGAAGACTGCTATCACTAATAGTCCTTATTTTCACTAGACTAGGTATATTCAGTTCCTGCAATTGTTTTTCGTATGTTTTAGCTTCTACGCCCCTAATAATTTCTGTTGCTCTTCTGTAAACTGTTGCATTAGACTTTGTCTTCAGTTATAACTGTGGAAAAATGGAAGATGATATTTACAAGCCAAGCACTTTTCAGAATTATGAAGTCCTTGGTGTTCTCAGAGATTGTTTGCTTACAGATGTTTCAGACTAGCTAACATCATCAGTACATTCAAACCTTAGCTACATATATTCTCTTCTATTGGAACTTTTCAGAACATTCAACCTACATTTAGTGATTCCTAAATGGAGAATAGCCCACTCAAAGGTAAAGTTGTCTGAATGCATGTCTACCTTTTTTCACTACAACGGTTTTGACATGCCAATCACATCACCTTTATTGAATGCATCTCCAATAAACAAAACTTTATGATCAAAGCTTAAGCATATTCAGAAAACAGTATAAAATATTCTGGGAGGACAGCAATAACAACTATGGAGAAGGCATTTGGTAATTAATAAAAGAAGAAACCTAATATTAATGGTGTTGATGGAAATATTAGAACTGTACATTTACACAACTGGGAAAGGCTGGAGGACTAATAATAAAATTACTAATCATTTATTGCATCAATATTTTAGTTTTCCTTTCCAAACAAATGTCAGAATACCAGGTCTCTTCTTCTTCTCTAATTATATAAAATGTAATAGAGTTTTTTCCCCATTTGAAACCACTTACATGAATCTAACATTTTTTGTAATATTCCGTGATGTGGCTTTCACTGGTCTCCAATCTGATATCAGCATGAATTACTGATGCCAAAATGACTACACACATGGTGACATGATCATAAAAATCCACAATTATGAATTGACTTCTCTACATTAGAAGCAAGCAAGTTGTTGCATTTGAACAATTATGTTATCGTGCATGTTCCCATTTAATTCCTCTTGCCCCCTCCTAGAAGTGTCCATGTCCTTAGCACTTGAATGGGGACCTGATTCAACTTTTGCTGTTTCTCTGTTAAAGTAGTTTTTCCATTTATTTCAACACTATCCATAGGGCAATATCAAGTAGTATAAAATCTGATCGGCTTTTTCAGGAATGCTCACAGATTGCAATGACCTGAAATAAAAACTATACATTGGGTATCAATAGGGATAAAAAATATATTGGAAGTTTTCTGCCAACTTATGGATGGATGTATATTATGTCAACTTAGTACCAGGAAAAATCCCTTTCAGATAAATTTGATAAAATTGAATGATTGGTCAAAGATTCTATACTTAATTTTCTTGCAACTATAGTGCATTAAATAAAAACTATTTGTTATAAAAAAAAAACCAGCTAGTGAGGTTCAGCCAATCCAGTAATAGAACTCACATTTGTGGCTTGAAGATGGTAGAAAGCACAATATTATCAAGAAATTTAAATCAGTTCTCTTTCCATTTGTTTGGTATTAAGTCCTTGGATTTCTTCTCTATGTAGTATTCAGAAATTCATTTAGCTTCTATAAGACTAACTGCATGATTAAAAAGTCATCACACCTAAAATATAGAATGACCAACAAGCAGTTGCGGGATTTCGACCTCACACTTGAGGAGAGATACACAAAGGTTTTTTTCCCCATCAAATTCTCTTCTGAATGTTTTCTGCTAGGCACTGTAATGTAAGTATTCAAAATACTCATTTGTGTGTTTATATTCTCCCCCTTTCCTTGATTAATGCATTTTTCAGCACATAAACAGTCTGAAGGTATTTATTGTGTATATTGTTAAAGTAAAGCATTCATCATAAAGTAAAGCATTGCCAAAAGCATTAATTGCTCTAAACTTCTAAAAAGAAAGCAAAGAAACTGCTAATTGCAAACAAAACTCAGGCAAGCAGGTGGCAATCCAGTTTGTGTTCCTTTCCAACTTTGCAGTGGCTTGGCTCACTGTGCCTTTGGCCACACAACACTTTTAATTCTGATCCTGGCACAGATCCAGGAATGTCGTTCTCCATCTGATTTAGATTTCCAGTCCTGTTCAGAGTAGTGCAGCTGTCGTCAACGATCCTGGAACAAGCACATAGTAAATAACATGGATCCACTGGGTCTCTTTCAATATCTTTCAGTCTTTTGTCACAACTTCTACTCTAACCCAAATCAAGGTCAATGGGAAAACATTGTACTCCCTATACCTTTTGATAAGAAGGCATTTAATGTTAAGGCTCCTTCTCTGCCTTTTCTCCCCACCCCATAGCACAGCAAAACATTTTAAATGTTCTGAAATTTGATGAATACTGAGGCATGCTAAGTTGTCCAGAGACTAAGCATGCTTGACATCTTTTAAAAAACACTCTCTGAAAGATCACTAAGCAGCATCTGCAAGTTAGTTCAACTGAGCTGTGCAAATCCTTAGCTTCACATAAGCTTTCTAGTCACTAAAAAGTAATTAAGAATGACAGATTGTCCTGAAGTTGGATTGCCATGCTTACATTCATGCAGGTGTTTATTGGACCATATTTAAACAAAGGATCACTAAATCAGAGCTTGAAGGCACCATTCAAATTATTTCCAGCTTAAGCATTTTCTATTTAATTAAACCAAATATGCTTTTTATTAGGGCTATATACCTTTTCATCTGTGCAAAATCTAAATAAAATTAGCTGTTTTACACATGACAGTGCAGAATAAGATCAGGCTGGAAAGTCCAACTTTAACATATAACTTTCTGATTCTTCTAAACAATTACTATATGGAGCAAGATGAACAGAAAAAAAAGTCCTACAAGAATTTGTTTTCCAGGGGAAAGTGTGAGTGTACCTTTTTATTTTGTATAAATTTACTCAGAAATAATCTATAATTAGCTCAATTCATTCTAGATGTGCAAGACTAGAATTCCTACTCTAGATAAACATGCATAAAGCAAGTTTAAGAAGGCACAAAAGTTAGTCTGGGTGTGCATTATAACAACATTCAGAACTTTTAAAATGCAGTAGCGACTATCTACCTTCTGACAGATATTCTGTAATTAAATATAAACTCTGATGGTCTATTCACAATTGACATTCTCACTTTCAGATCACTAGTTAGGAAAACAGCCAAAAGGCTGTTGTGTAACAGCAAAAGCGTTTGTGTAATGTCTTGTCAACAATGCTTTCACACCTCAGTCCTGGAACATGCTGGATCTCTTCCAGTAGGCTAATAGCTTAGGCTGACTCCCAGGATGTCATGTAACTGCTAGGACAACTCAGCAAGTTACCCAGGTCATGTTCCCTCTGCCCTGGAAAGGGTTTGAAAGAAACAGAGAAATAAAATGTTGAAATTGTTTGTTGATGGAACTGAAAGCAATCTCATATCACAAAACAGAACAGAAAAGGAAGATGGTATTGCCATTTAATTAAGTTTGTGTCCAAAATAAGCACCTTCACCTAGCCATACTGATCTATATCATAGCACATTATAAATAAGCATATCCCAGGACATTGACAGGGCAAGAACTTTGAAACATAGCTTGGAGATAAGCTGAGGTGTGGGATACTATTTTATATATCAAAGAAAAATAACCTGGTATTTTATTTTCTACTGTCAAAACTGTAAACAAATGGAAATTGGCTCTCCCATTCAAAGGAGGAAACCATGAAATTCATTGCATAATTTGGTCAAGAGAAAGAGCAGCAATTAGAAAAAAATGGTTTCAGTACAAATAGGAATCACTTTTGATGCACAATAGACATAAAATCTTTCTTAATGGCTTTGCAGCTTTTCTACATTATTTAATTGAATATTTTTGATTTTGTTTAATTGGCTTCAGCCCAGATTTACTGTGAACAAGCCAGAAAGCCTACATACCTATGTGCACACTAGAAATATATTTATTCTGAATTCTAATTCCACTTACAGCTAATACATTTCCTCTAATTTTTTCCTATTTAACTATCATAGTATTCTAAGCATTTCTTATTGCTATCAATCCATTAATGGAAAAATCCCCTCCCCTCCAGTGCATCAGCCACCCCTTAATATTTAGTGTAAAATACAAGTAGCAAAATTCAATGGGAATTCAGATTCACTTATCAGTATTACTAATTTAATGACTGCAGTGATTCACTTAACTGTGGAAGTAAGGTTGTAAAACTCATTTAACTGTCTCACTTAGCAAAAGAAGTTTTGGGCTCAATTGTGGTTGTCAGCCGAGGACTATGTGTACATCTTATAGGAATCCCAAACCCCGATCCGTGGACCAGAACTGGGCTGTGCAAATAAGCGAAGCCTCATCCGCGGGATGCAGGCAGCACAAAAAACCACGCCCTCTCCAGTCCGCAGAAAAACCTCTCATCGGAATCGGTCCCTACTGCCCCAAAAGTTCAAAGAATATTTCAAGCAAACAAATATGAGTTCTGAGTTATCATTGTTGCGATTCAGAGAACCAATGATATAGTCTGTACGTGCATGATTGAGCCTGGGTAAGGTGTATTGTGTGAACATTATTCATTTAATGTTCAGGTACAAAAACTTTGTCCTGGGAGTAGACTAACAACTGAAACAAATGCACGCGACGAATCCGTGCTCACTGATGCTTTCTTAATATCCGAATTCTTATCACACCATAGCGATTCCGCGGACGCCCAAATCTGCGCCTCGACCACATAGCCGCCTAACATCCAGCTAGAACAGAAAGCGCTTCCTGTTGAGCTTCCAGCATGCATATATACTTCGCGGTCACGTGCTCCATGGCCAAGATGGCGAAAGGCTTGCATTTAAACTACAACTCCCAAGATGTTCTGAGTAGCCAATGGCAGAAGAGCAAAGAGGTGGGGTTGGCCGGCGTCGCGAGCTGTTAGTGTGAGCAAGGTAAAGGTTGGGTGTCTCGCGCCCCTGGCTATTAAGAGGCTGGAGGGGGTGCCCCTCCCCCTATAGCCCCGCGGCGGTTCTCCCATCAACCCCTCATTGCAACGAGGTTCGTGGGAAGGAAAAAAAAGGTACAGGTGAGGAGAAAACTCAGAGCATTAGTGGGGCAGCAAAGGGGGAAGGGAAAAAGACGTCGCGAGACCGAACGGCAGCGAAGGGGGAGGGGCGGCGGAGCTGGGTTCCTTAAAGGAAAGGCTCTTTCTTTAAAGGGGCATGTCACAAAAGGGTTTTTTTCCCCTCCGACAGAATATTCGCTTGTTCCCAAGGCGGTCGGGTGGAGAAATGAAGAAGGCAATTTTAATTACAGGATTTTTTTTTTCATCTTATAATATTGGAGGCAATAGGAAGGGCTGTAATAGAGGGACACGAGAACGGGGAATTTTTTTTCATCTAGCGCTTCACAAGAGATTCACCATTGAGCCACCATTCTCCAATGTAGCGCCCTTAGGATGGACTACAACTCCCATCAGTGCCCAACCTGCACTGTTGGATGATGCAGGCTGCAGTCCAACATCTGTAAAAGGCTCAAAATTGGAGTTGGTGTGCACTAAGCTGCTAAAACTGGATTTCAGTATATTTGACAACAGCATCTCATTGGTGGCACCCGCAGAGCCCTTCTGTGAGCGATGCAGGAAACTGGGGGAGAAAAAAATGGCTTGTCCTCTTTTATGAGACTGGACATTGCTTAAAGTAAAATGGGGCCTATGCAAAATTTCAAACATGGTGAGGGAGAGAGAAATTAGAGGGAAAATAAACCCTGTACTCATCCTGTAGCCCTTTTTCTGAGCTTCAGTAACATTTGGTTTCTAAAGTATTATGTGAATGCTGGGAAATGGGACATTGGTTAAAATTTTACATCTTCAAGAATCCTATTTTATCTGTGTGTGTGTGAAAGAGAGAGAGATGTTAATGGTTTATTGTATAATTGGGAAATTGTGGCTCCAGATCAGCGTTTCAGCCCTCAGTTGCCTTTCCAAGTTTGGCCAAAAGTGAGATATGATAGGAATTGTGACTTACCACCTTCATTTTATACCACCTTATACTTTTTGATAATATGAAGAAATTCTCAGCCATAATCTGAACTATGGCTGCAAAGCATCTGGACTAGCCTCATTCCAATTCCTCCAATTTATCAGACTGCTCAGCATTAGTAGCCACCTTTTTGTTGCTTTTTAATTGCCTACCAATTGCTACAGATGGACAAGAATTCATGTCTGAGTAGTAATATCCTTTCCTGTCAGTTTTCCTTTCCTTTCCCCAAATCCCTCTTTCAGCTCTAGTACTGTATTATCAATTAAAATATTACACCCATTATATTTGAACATACATTTTTTTCTTTTTCTTTTAATAAACATAGCTGCTCTTATTTCAGCTTGATATTCAAGTTTCAAAGATTATTATTTATGCAATTTATATGTGAATTGCCATTATTTTAATCCATAAACTGCTAGAAAATGTTATACATTTAGAATAACTTTAAGGGTGAAGACAGAAAATATCTGCTCCTCAGGCTGTTATTGCTGAGCTGTATACATTGAGGCAAATCCAAGGTTACAAGGTAATTGTTCGGTAAAATAACGCCAGTGTTAATATGCGTGTCTGCTCTTTATCAGCCAGGGCTAGGAATATATCTTATCTCTTTTTCTAGGCTATTGGATCTTGCCAGTAGCAGAGATCTTCCTTGGAAGATGATGGTAGAAATATAAGTTCCCTAAACTTTTAGATAGTACTGCTTATTTACCTTATTTAAGTTCTGGGGCAAAGTACATGGTGTGGGAGAAGATCACATAGGGAAGATTTTGTTTATATCTCAGATGTACGATCTGTTTTTTTATAGATGCATGCAACATATTGAATTGCAAGTCAATTAGTGACATTTTGCTAAATAAGTCTTGCTAACATGTTAGTGACAGTTGTGACAAACAGGTAATACTGATTCTCTCCAGCAGGTGAAATCTGTGGCAATGGTGGGAGCTCAGCAGATAGAGATGCAGGCAGCAGCAGTGCCCGCAGTGGCCTCAACAGGTGGAGGTCCTGGTGGTGGCAGTGGTGATCATCAATATGAATGCTTAGAATGTGGCAAGGTGTTCAAATGGTCATCACGGCTCATCCATCACCAGCGGACTCACACAGGCGAACGGCCTTATAAGTGCTCAGAATGCCCCAAGGCTTTCAAAGGTTCATCAGCCTTGCTGTATCACCAGCGTGGACACACGGGTGAGCGACCATATAAGTGTGGTGAATGTGGCAAGGCCTTTAAGCGGTCATCCTTGCTTCAGATCCATCAGAGTGTACATACTGGTCTGCGTGCTTTTAAATGTGCTCATTGTGGCCAAGCCTTTAAGTGGTCTTCCCATTACCAGTATCACCTGCGCCAACATACTGGAGAACGCCCCTATCCCTGCTCAGCATGTGATAAGGCCTTTAAGAATTCTTCTAGCTTGCGACGGCACCGCCACACACATACAGGTGAGCGTCCTTATGTCTGTCCGATCTGCGGCAAAGCTTTCACTCAATCCACAAACCTCCGACAGCATCAGCGAGTGCACACTGGTGAGAGACCCTATCGATGCCAGGATTGTGGTAAAGCTTTCACACACTCATCTAATCTAGCACTGCATTGCCGATCAGCACATACTTCCCGTTCTGTTCACACCTGTGTTATTTGTGGTAAAGCTTTTGCATCTGACACCTATTTGCAGCAGCACTTAGAGACTCATGCTGACATTGCACCTCCAGCACAACTCTTCTTGGAGGAACCAACCACCATGGTAGAGATGGTGTTTCGATGTAGTATCTGCCACCTTACGTTTTCCTTGCAAGAGCAACTGCTAAGTCACCAAGAAACTCACTTGGCCCCAACAGAGCCATTGCCTCTGCCAGAAATGCCATCACCATCAGCGCAGGAGGAGAAGGCACCTATAGTATCTCCCACACCCTCAGTATCTTGCTCAGTGTGTGGTAAGACTTTCAAGAGTGTGGCAGGTTTAGCAAGGCATCAGCATAGCCAACATTCATCAGATCGCACATACACCTGTGTGGTGTGTGAACGCTCCTTCCCTGCACTGGCCATCTTATTGGGCCACCAGCGTTCACATCCCCCAGCTGAACAGAGGCTGGAGGAAGCTGAAGTGACCTGTCCAGCACAGGCTGAGCCAGTGCCTACAGCCACTGCAACACCACCTCCACCACCTGAGCGACCATATGTGTGTGGAGAATGTGGGAAGTCATTCAAGGGCTCCTCGGGGCTACGTTATCACCTCCGTGATCACACAGGTGAGCGTCCCTATGCTTGTAGTGAATGTGGGAAGGCCTTCAAGCGCTCCTCACTGCTGCGCATTCACCAGCGGGTGCATACAGGGCTGCGTGCCTTCACCTGCCCCACCTGTGGCATGGCATTCAAATGGGCCTCTCATTACCAATACCATTTACGCCAGCATACTGGAGAGCGTCCATATGCCTGCCAGGATTGTGGAAAAGCCTTTAAGAATACCTCATGCCTTCGTCGGCACCAGCAGCTGCATACAGGGGAGCGTCCCTTCGCCTGCCAGACTTGTGGCAAGGCTTTCACTCAGACTTCCAACCTCCGGCAACATCAGCGGGTGCATACTGGTGAGAGGCCCTACTGCTGCCGGGACTGCGGCAAGGCATTCACTCATTCATCCAACTTGGCACTGCACCGACGCACCCACAGCCGGGAACGCCCCTTCCAGTGTCCAGTTTGTTGCAAGGCTTTTGTCATGGCATCTTACCTACAGCGTCATTTGCGTACCCATAACAGCAGTGAGGCAGTCAATCACACAAATGCTGGCTTGTCTGCTGCCACCCAGGAGGTACAAATCATTCCCAACATGCAAGCCACTCTGAATGTGGACCTAAGTGGCAACTCCTCACCAGCTGTTTCTTCCAACAGTCAAAGTTTCTTGCTAGTGCAGACAGCTCGGGGCTTGCAGCTCATTCCCAGTGTGCAGCAGCAGCAGCAGCAGCAACCACTTCTCCAAAATTTACCCCCCAAATTCATCATTTTGCCCAGTTCACAGATGGTAACGACTACACCTGCTGCTTCAACAACTTTTACCCTGGTGCCAAGTGCTTCCACTACTCCAAACAAACCTGCCATACTCCGTCAAAGTAAGGGAAAGAAGACTGTGTCAGTACCTCCCCCACCACCAATATCTAGCAACCAGAATATTATTTTAATGCCCAGTACCACTGGAGCCAATATGCAGCCTATCCCTAATGTACAAATCCAGAGGCCACCAGGATTGCAGACCAATGGACAGAATGTTATGGTGCTCCAAAGTCTGCCAGAACAGCATATGGGCACAGTGCAGATACAATATATACCACCCAATCCATCAACAAGTACTATCCAGATTCAAACTCTGCCTCAGCAACTCCAAAACATTTCCACTGCGCAGCAAAGTGGCACACTACAAATTCAGACCTTGCCTACTGCCCAGCAAACTGGCACAATTCAGATCCAGGCTGTTTGTAACCCTCCACAGACTGGTCTTCTACAGATTCAAAATCTGCCTCTACCCCAGAACACTGTGCAGATCCAGGGTCTGTCCACTTATCCACCAGCCAGCACAGTGCACTTCCAAACACTTCAGCCTTCACAAAAGATGAATACTGTGCAATTTCAGGCTGTAACAACTTCCCAGCAGGTGGGGACCCTGCAGCTCCAAAACCTTCAGTCTTCCCAACAAGTAAGCTCTCTTCAGATCCAGACCTTGGCAACTTGTCAGCAGGCCAACTCTCTTCAGATTCAGAACTTGCCTCAGTCAAATCAGTCTGTGAACAGTGTTGAAATCCAAGGCCTTGCTCCTTCCCAACAGCTGGATAGTGCAAATCAGATCCAGGGGCTTATGTCTTCCCAGGAAGGGCAGCAGTTTCAGTCTTCAGAAGAGATGGCCAGTGTCCAACTTCAGACTCTAGGCTCAACTCAAGAAATGAATGAGATTGGAACTGCTCTGTCTAGCTCACATGAACTTTCTGAAGTGGACCTCCATCAGGGATCCAACATGGAAGAAGAAGGCCAGAATCTGATCGTTGTTCAGAATTCTCCAGGAGAGGAACTGCTAGGTCCTGGAAGTGAGGTTGAGAACCTTGAGGGTGTGCAAGACATGCATATTGAGACTCTGCAGACTGAAGAAGGGGTTCAAAATGTATTAGTGTTGAGGAGGGCAGGTGGAGAACAAACTCGTTTGTGTGTTCAGGAGGTAGAGAACATCCAGACTGTGCAGGAACTCTCTGGCCTCCAGTTACATAGTACTGATGGTAGCTCAGGGACTGGGCAGAATCTGTTTATTATCCGCAATGCGCAGGGTGAAGAGACTCTCCAAGTACTGGAGAGTGTACCGACCCTGCAGGTAAGTAGCCCAGATAACAGTCAAGCTGCTGTTGAAAGCAACAGCACTCCTCAAATGATGCAGCTTTTACAAAACCCAGTTGCATCCCAAGGACTGCCTTCCATTCAAATTGTGCAAACAGTACCAAATATGCAACTTGTTCACACCTTCTAAAAAAACAGCTGCCTCACATACCTGGAGTATTGGTCAGGAACAGCTTGATTTCTACAAAGAATAAAAATGGGGCTAGAGATTTGGAACTGGACAACTTCAAACATATACTGCATTTGAGGTGGTCAGCTCACCAAGTGAGTTATGCTTGAGTTCCTCACAACACATTTTCTCAACAAATAGCTGGGTTCAACCCTTGCCTGCTTGTCCAAAGCATGTCCTTTGCTATTCTTCTGATCCTACGTGGTCTGCCGCTGCTGCTTCTATCCCTGCAGCCACAATAGTCCCTGTGCCATGCCTCTCAGCATCCATATATACTGCACATGAGAAAGCGCCAGCCCAGTCTTTTATTTTTACCCAGATCCATTCCTATATTTAAAACATTTTGTTCTAACAAAAAAAAAGTCTAATTGTAGCCAGGACTTCTGCCCATAGGAAATTGGGGACATTCAAGCTTGAGATCGCTTGATATAGAAGATAATTTTATGAGCTACTATAGACTGCATCATACAACTACAATGGCTTTTATGACTAATTCCTTGTTACCATTATAGCCCTTTTATCATGTGCAGAAGTACATTTCTTCCTGAGTTGGACCTTAGTTCCTGGTGCTAACAAACACAAAAGAATCAAAGATCCTTGTGAGGTGGAATGAAAATAAAAGACTACTTTGATGCACCTTTGGTCTTTTTCAGTTTTTAGTATACCATCATATGTAGGCTGGATCACTTATTATGCAATAATGTTAAACATTTCTCATTACTCAGTTAAGGTTCTACAATACTTTTTTAGTCATATGTTAATATTTTATGCGTTACTGAGTTGGGGTAAGAAAATATAAAATAGTCTCTGTCATTCAACTTGAGAAACAAGTGCATTAAACTACTGACTTAATGCCTTTTTTAAAGGTGAAAAGCTTTGAAGGGACAAGAATAAAGGCTTCAACAGGTGGTGTTATTCTTGGTTTTCGCAATTCCATGCTGCTTTATTCAGATGCAGTACATACTGGATATAGCTACTACTAAATTTTAGCAAAGATAGCAGGTAACAAAAATGAGGTTTTAGTAACAGTCTTGAACAATTCAACAGGTTATCAAGCTTCTTGATATTCTAGGAGAAGAAAGTTATGGAATGCCCATTTCTAGATAGACAGTAGTAGGTTTGCAAAGCATGCCAGACTAAAATGTGTATAGCTAGTTTGTGGTTTAAAATACTGACAAGCCATTGATTTAGCTGAGTTAACCAAGGAATTTTGGGACATATACAGGCAGAACTGAGCTAGATGAATAAGTAATATGCCTTGGTAATTGGGCTTATAAATCAAATTAAGTCATAATATGATTTGTTTGGTTTACCACCTTAGCTGTGAAAATCTAGTCAAGTATTCAGTTCAAATTCTTCTCTTCAAACTAAACTAATACTGAAAGCAAGTAACAGTTGATACAAAGATTAGAATTATTACTAAAAATAATTAAAAATGAAATACTTAGAAAAATGTCATTTTAGGGTTTTTTTTAAATCTAGAGAGAAAGCCCAAGGGTTTTGAGCTAGCATTGCAGCAAGGCAGAAGATGGTCAGCTCTTTCACCAGAAAAGCAAGGCTTTAACAATCAACCAGGCATCTTCAGAAAAGTATCTTCTGTAGAACTTAATAGCTTCATAAAGGAAGCAGGCAAATCCAGAAGCAAATATGCCTTAGACATTTAAGGATTTTTATGGTTTATGCTCACACTTTAAATGAGGGATTTTGTCACAAGTGTCATATGAGAGCTAGTTCATTTACAAAAGGGCTGCAATACTGATGCTTTTTCATGAATTGATACCAAATAAATTAAGAACATTGTGATTTCCTAGATTTTATTATTTTTGATATGATCCTGGAAAAATTCATCATTCATATTGAAAACAATAACATCAAGAAAACCCATCTCACAAAACCTGCCCTAGTCCTATTTTTTCTTGCTGAGGAGAATGATCTTCAATTTTATTTAGTCTTTTTTCATTCATTTTTCTTCATGCCAGGCAATATCAACATTCAAGGTAGGCCCTACATATGAAACAACTGTGGGGATCTAATGGGTCAGAAGTTTTTTTTTTTCTTAAATAAAAGTTATTTACAGGCCTAAGCAGAACTCTAGACAACTATAAAAAGAGTATACAAAGCTGTTTGGAAGACATAATAAATGTAAAGCCTCTCTTCTCAACGTGTCCCAAGGCTTAGGATACAAGAGTCAAACTCGTGCCATCACATTGCTGTCATTTGACGTTTCATGATGTTTTTCCCTTCATGGAGTTGGGGTGGGTATGGCCTGTGTGTGATGCATCTGGCCTGTGGGCTGCCAGTTATTCTGCCTAGGAGAATAAACAGTTTTCTAAATATCACAATGGTGGAGGCTTCATCACTCTGGAGAACCATCATTCCAGGAGCAGGCATTGCAACAGAGAAAACACATTTTCTGGTTCCCATAAAATGACATTGTTTAATGCACTGCTTCTTAAACTTTTTTTTCCTTTCAGGATGCCTTCCCACTTTTAAAAATCTGGGGGGATCCAAAAGAGATTTTGTTTGTATTGCTTATATTTAT
>JANHFJ010003905.1:89212-100561 GCA_032468195.1 Cerberus rynchops
GTCACCTGACAGGGAGCCACAGCAGAGAGCCGAAAGAGTCGCATGCAGCTCTAGAGCTACATGTTTCCAACATCTGCCCTATACCATTTCTGACAAATGGCAATCCAATCTCTTCTCAAAAGTGTCCAATGGTGAAGCTCCCACAACTTCTGAAGGCAAGTTTCATTGGTTCATTGTTCTCATTGTCAGAAAAGTTCTCCTTATTTCTAAACTGAATCTCTCCTTGATCAGTCTCCATCCATTGTTCCTTGTCTGGCCTTCAGGTGCCTTTGAAATCAGCTTGACCCCTTCCTCTCTATGGCAGCCCCTCAAATATTGGAACACTGCTATCATGTCTTCCCTGGCCCTTCTCTTCGCTAGACTAGCCATGCCCAGTTCCTGTAACCGTTCTTCATGTGTTTTAGTTTCCAGTTCCCTAATCATTCTGGTTGTTCTCTGCACATTTTCTAGGGTCTCCACATCTTTTTTTATAGTGGTGACCAAAACTGGATGCAGTATTCTAGGTGTGGTCTTAAGAAGGCTTTATAGAGTGGTATTAGTACCTCACTTGATCTTGATTGCATCCTTCTGTTAATGCAGCTAAGGATTGCATTGACTTTTTTGGCTGCCACTTCACATTGCTGGCTCATATTTAACTGGTTGTCCACTAAGACTCCAAGATCCCTCTCACAGTAACTGCTATTAAGCCTGGTTTCACCCAGTCTATATGTGTACTTTTGGTTTTTCTTGTCTAAGTATAAGACTTTACTCTTCTCTACATTGAATTTCATTTTGTTAGGTAGGGCCAAGTCTGTCAAGATCCATCTGGATTTTGAGCCTATCTTCTAGGGTGTTAGCTATTCCTACTATCTTAATATAATCTGCAAAATTGGTTTAAGTTCCCCTTTTATTATCTCATGTAATTGTTTATGAAGATATTGAAGAATACTGGGCCTAAGATGGAACCTTGTGGTATCCCATGGCTTACTTCCCTCCGTGTAAATGTAGACCCATTAAGTACTACTCATTGAGTAGAGTTTGTCAGCCATCTACAAATCCATCTGGTGATGATGCTATCTATCCCACTTTTTTCTAGCTTATCAAGAAATAGGTTGTAGGTCAAATGCCTTGCTGAAGTCTAAGTATATTATGTCCACAGTATTTTGCTGGTCTACTAATTTAGTCACCACGTTGAAGAATGAAATAAGATTGGTTTGGCATGATCTGTTTTTGACAAACCCATGCTGACTGCTAGTTATATTTACTTGTTTCTGTTGACAGATGTTTTCTTATTACCTTTTCCAGTATCTTCCCAGGTATTGATGTTAGGCTGATTGATCTGTAGTTTCCCGGGCTGTTTTTTTTTTTTTTCATCTTTGGAAGATGGGAACCATATCAGCTCTTTCCCAGTCCTCTGATAGTTTCCCAGTGCTCCAGGATTTTTGAAAGATGTGGTACATCTGAATGACATTTGGCAGTTCCTTTAGGACTCTGGGATATAGTCCAATAGGTCCCAGTGATTTGTATTCATCAAGATCAGAGAGAAGTTTTGATTATTTTAACTTTTATTTCTTTTCTGTCTTTTACAGTTACGTTTTTGGTAGGGTGGACTATAGTTTCTTTTTGCATGAAGACCGATGCAAAGAATGAGTTAAGCAGCTCTGCTTTCTCTATGTTGCCTGTTACTTCCTTGCCATCTTCTCTCTTTAGTGGACCGATTGCTTCCTTGGGTTTTTTTCCCCCCTTTTTCTTGTTAGGGTTATATCTAGTGGTTTCATGTAGATGTTAAACAGAAGATGACTAGAAAATGTATTGTTCTAAGAACAAAAGTCCAGACCTTTGATGATTTATAGAACTGGCCTTCTGTCCCCTATACTTAATCTCAAAATCAGTGTAAGACAAAATGTCTGCCTCATGAGGTTTGGGGCATTAAACATGCATTTAATTGTCCTTGCAATATAAATTAATGTGACACAAGGGTTTCATAGGTATACATAAGGTTTAGTAACTTACTAACTAGAGGATTTCTTTATCAGACCTTTGCTGTCATAGTTGCTACTCATATTATCATTTTAACACAGTGAATAGCTGCACATAAATGTAACACATCAAACCTATAATAATATACCACTGTTTGCCTTCATGTATTCAGTATTTCCTCTCACCACAGGAGGGTGTATTTAAACCACCTATGTACTACATATAATGGATACCGAAAATAAATTACTCTAACATTTTCAACAAATAATATGAATATTATATAATGAAATGCAAACTAATTAACTATACAGAGGTTTGGTACTAGGAACTATCTTTTTATTTTCAGCAACAGCTTTTAAACCATGCAATATTTTCAGAACAGTGCTGATTTTGTTTTCAGGATCCCATTTAACATTAACATTAGTCAGCTGGATGGAAAGCTTACAGATCAAATACTGACTCCATCAGTACTTTTTATTAGTATACATTTTGTTTGCATTTATCTATCTTATCTTCCAAGAACTTAAGGTGGCTTAGGTGGGTAAACCCTTCATTTTGTCCCACAGCTGAATCCTATGAGGTTGGTTGAACTCAAAATCCTTAGCACAGCAACATAGTGAATTTCTGTGATTTCCGTAGCTTTCGAAACTGGGGCTGTATAAACCTATCTATAACTGGTCAATATTTAAATGTGCAGCCAGTTACATTCCAAGAAGGGGATGGGGGAGAAGGTAAATTTTAAATATGTATACATTCCATTTTTAAGTCAAACTAAAATATTGGTGATATACATGACTGAATCTAGGCACTTTGCTGGCCATGATATGGAAGTGGGCTGCCACCAGTATTCCCCAGGGTGTTTTTTGTTTGCTTGTTTTTTTGTTTGTTTTTTTGTTTTTAATGCTCCCTGTTCTAATCTGCAATTCTAGGATTTCTTGGTATGCTAGTCTTCCCCGTAGGTAATAAAAATTCTGCTTTCTACATAGACCAAGGTTGACTGGCTGGCTGGCTTGCTAGCTAGCTAATGGATGTAATTTAAAAGTTTAGGCAAAAAGAAAAATCCTTATCAATCCCAAAGTCTCCCTCCCCCCACGATGTGCGAACAACTTAGGCTCCTCAGGTTTAATAGTGTTAATACTGCCGTAACATCCAGATGGAAAAGGATGTATTAACCGTTTAGCTATGTATAGGTTTATCTGTTGAATTTGTCTGCCATGACTTGTGCATAGGTTTATCTGTTGAATTCCTGTCTGCCAGGATTTATGCATCCGATAGTTTTTTGTTATGCACTACAGAAAAAAGTGGGTCAATCATCCCCCGCCCCCATTTCCTAGGTTTCCCGAAAATAATCAAGGAAGGAAAAGAGCTTGGATATCTCTACAATTCTTGACATACCCGAGCGGCCACATTCGTCCCGCTTAGCAACAGTAACTAAGAGCTGCGTAGGAAGGGATAGGGGGTCGAAGAAGAAAGAACTTAACGCATGCGCATATTCAGTGAAGCCTTGAGTCTGGAAAGAGATTGAATTATCGGGCCTTTAGGTCAGGACTGTTTCCTACCCACCCCTCCCGTGTTCTGGAAGGAGGAGTGGAGAATGTAACAGTTATTGGAATATCCCATGCGCCTCTCTGCAGGGGAGAAGTCAGCCGTTGCCAGCAAACTGGGTGAGTCCATTGGGAACAGAGGGGGGACGGTGAAAGGTTTAACTGTAGAGAGTATACTAAATAAGGTGCTTCTATTTTTTGCGGAGGGGCGTGGCTGCGGTGGCCCTCTTATGAAAGGGAGGGGTTAGGCAAAATACAGGTGCTGCAGTTTTCCTGTTGTAAAATTTACGAGGAAAACTTTATTGCTCGTGTGCATCTGATAAACTACTTGTGAATTCACTCGAAAGAAACATATTTGCAGTAGATATAAAGCACTAAAACCCCTCGTTTTCTCAATAATTCCTTTCAGAATAATCATTTGAAGTAAGGGACCCTTGTATAACAAAAAAGAAAACGGAAGCCAGAGAAGAGCAGGTGGCCCAGAGCTAACCAGTGATTCTTTAGGGACTGGCATCATACTAAACCAAGATGTGTTTTAGCTTAAAGTGCAGTTGGGCATCTATCTATTGTGCTGTACTCAACAATCTGTGGTTTTAGCCTTGTGTGATGTCAGTGTGTGATTTTATAATAGAACCATCTGCAATAATTGTTCTTTTTTCCTGTTAGACATCCTGTTTCAGAGTGATACCTATCACAATTTTGCTCATAATTTAAAGAAGGCTCTGCACTGTAGTTTAAAGATATGTAGAGAATATGGGAAAGGAAATGTAAAGTAGGAATGATTATGAAAGATGTGAAGAGATATTCCCTAACTGCTTATGGATATTTACCAAATTATATTTATTTTATATGGTGGAGGGGGTTGAGTACCCTTTTATGAAGTAGCTGGAGTTCGCCTTCTTTTGGAGTTTTGAGGAACATTTATTTCCTCATTTAAGTAAAAGGTTCTCTCCCGCTGTAGTCTGAAATTATTTTTCAGTCAACATTTGAACTTTTTTTTTTCCTTTTAGGTGTGGGTTGCTAACAATATGCCTACCTTGGACCCAGAACAGCTGTTAATCAGGGAAATGAGAGAGGATGAAGCCCCCATTGTTTTGGAACTTCTGAAGGTGAGATGGAGGAGAAACATGGATCCAGCTATATCAATACTCCTGCTTTTCTTTTGAGAAGTTTCTGTGTGTTGATCCAAGTTAAACATTTTTTCAGAAAATATCTTCAACAAGTTGATATGTGTATTTGTGCTCTGAAAATTGCATGGATTCAGCTACTATCAAAGACATAGAAGTCTAAATGTATTTCCTGGTCTAGTGTTAGAGAGTCCCAAATCTGTCCAGAATATTTTCTGGAATTTTTCAGTTACAAACAGCATAAACATTTTCCTTAAAGATGTCATGCCTATTGCTTTTGACTTTTTCTTGTAACATGAAAGTAATAGGTGGGGTTTTAATTAATGAGAAATATTTGTGATAATATGATCATGTGTTTGCAATGTTAAGATAGAATCAAGAATATCTGAGTTCATATATCATTACTGTACGGTAAAGCTCACTGACTGATTTTAAACAGGGCCCAGGTAAGAGTATAATGGCTCTCTGAGACCAGATTAGAGATGGTTATGTATGCCTGATAACTTCTCTGGCATTTGGATTCCTCTAAACTCTGAGGACTTTTTATGTTCTTCTATTTTTCTCCCACTAGGATGGATTCAAAGATACGGAAAACCGCTTGATACTTTATGTGCTGACACGGCCACTAGCCTTATTATTGATGGCAGTTGTGAGCAGTGGACTACGCTTCTTCCTGAACTCCTTTGTGGTGGCCCTTGTGTTGCCAGTACTCCTCACTGTAGTGGCTCTGAAACTTCTGCTGTGGCGCTCACCAGACCTTAAACACTTGCATGCCTATTACAGTGCAAGCCAGCGTGGGCTTTGGGTGGCTGTTTATGATGATGATGATGTGTGTGGCTGTGTGGCTTTGGAGCCTCTTGATAGAGAGCCACACACTGCTGAGCTCAAGCGCTTAGCTGTCAGCCGATGGTACAGGCGCTCTGGCGTGGGTCGGTGTCTCCTTCATTTTCTAGAGGCACAGGCTCGTGCACAGGGCTTCAATTTCCTGGTGGCCCAGGTCTCCGTAGTGGCTAAGGCTGCTATTGGTCTCTTTGAGAACACTGGCTATAGTATCAGTGGTGGGCGCCCATGGTTGGGTTATACTGTTCAACAAGAGTTCATCAAAGAACTCTAGAACTATATCTCCTAGTTTGGTACCAAGCTGTTAGGCAAGCTAGCATGTTTTTGAATGTTGTTCTTGAATAAAGAAAACACAAAGTTTCAGAAACAGACTGTAGTTAAAACAAGGCATCCCAGGTCCTAAGCAGTAGTTACTGTTAACATGGTTTCTGCTTAGAAAACAAAAGTGTGGCTGCAAAGCAGATCAGGATAAAAGATTGTTTGTGCCTTTTTCCCAGTCTAGTATAACAATCAAATTCTGTCATTTGGAATTTCTGTTCTACATTATTCACTGATGTAGAAACATGGAGACTCATTTCCTGTATCCTCTTTTGGGATCAAAGTAACTTCACATTTTATACAAAGGGAACAGCAAATTCTAACAATTGAGAAAATTTGCGCAAATGTGTGTGTGCGTGTTTGTGTACATACATACATACATACATACATACATACATACATATACATATATACCCAAACCCAGAGGATTTTGGGTGTGTGGGTGTATACACACACACACATATTTTCTCAATGTATACAAACACACACACAAAAACAAAGCCAGACGATATACCAAAAATCAGGTCCCATTGATAATTTATTACATAAATTACACTAATTGTTCAACTTGGTTGCCTTTTTCTCTAAACCCTTTCTTACTTGTTTGATGCATGGCTTTTGAACACTCCTACATATAGTAACATTTTCCCTGGAGGTGGGGATGGGGACTGAAACATTCATAGAGATTGACTTATAGGGCCTGATGTTTGCAATACCGTTTGTATATATGTACTTCTCTATGAATGCACTTCATATAACAGAAGGTCATCTGAAAATTATTATTGTTCAAATAGCCTTTCAGAATGCACAGATGAGGAATTTATATGCCAAATTCATATTTCACCTGCAAATCAGCCTGAATGCATAGGGTATGTTTCTCTCTTACCAGGTTATTGTGTATTTTTGCAAATGAATGATCAAGATAATGGTTGACTAGTTTCTTAAATAAGTTAAATATGCTAAGCATTTTGTAGTCCCTTGATGCCATACAGCCTGAACACATCTAGTCATTTGCATTCACTACTTAATGTGTTTTACATTCATTTCCTCACTTCTGTCAGCTGGTAGTGAATTTATGGACACATTTTCTAAATCTGTATTTGCATGCCTGGGTTGGAGTATATTCTCTTATCTTAGTTCTTAGGATGAGAGAAATTCAGTGGTGCATTCTCTTTCACTTTTATAAATTCAGTAAAATTTATTTAAGAAAGGGGAAAACACCTTTTTAAGATGAGATTTCAGAAGTTCTTTTATACATTCTGATAAAATATATGTCAGCTATATTGTAGAAATTGAACAAGATTCCTGTAGTTCAGATTAGTTTAAATTGAGCACATAAAACTGTTGAACTATTATCGGATGAAGATATAGATAGCATGGTTGGGAATCATGAATCCAAGAACATAGAAGTGTGCTTCTGTCATGGAAACTAGTTTAAATCGTACATGTTCATATAATTGAGTTTTCACAGAATTTGAAGATAATAAAAACTGGCTTGAGGTCATTTTTTAAAATGATACATGTTAAATATATGTATTTGATTCATGTTGCATATCCCTACTTCATCTACTGTCTTTTGAAGATAAACTGGTGAGTGGAATTTTATGGGTAGAAATGTAACTGGACAAGGAACACAGTATCAGACACAAAAATGATTAAGAGAACACACATTTGAATAGTCTTTAAAAGCTTATTTTTTTCTTAGGATGAGCTAATAAATGTTCTGGCATTCATGTGCATATGACATAGTTCAGTGTCCAAATTAGCAAACCCAGATTCCACTTGGTTCTATGGTGTCGTTTTTCTAACAATCTAGTTAGGTTGACTAGCAACTTATTTAGGGCTCCATTAGCCCAGACAAGAAGTTGATTTTAGAAATTGTTGTCTTTATTCTAGTTCACAAATTTATCTTCCCCCAGATGTTTTAGCCAAAAGAATTCTAAAAATGAATGAATCATTTGTCTGTATCCAATTTCCATCAGGCTGAACTAGATTTCCAAATTCATTAGATGTACATTGCAAAAGAATTCAATGGAATGGAAATTTTGTATGATCAACAATAATGCTTTGTATATACATTTTCTTTTCTTTTTTCTTGCTATATTTTTTCCTGCAGCTGCAGAGTCTACATTTTTCTGATCAATATTGATCTGCTGATTTCAACAAGAATTTCAACTGGTTTGCCACCTGAGCCTGACATCATGGACTAAGGGAGACTGACTGGTTCAAGGTCACTAGGCCAGCGTTCATGCCTAAGGCAGAACTAGAATTCATAGTCTCCTGGTTTATAATTTGGAGCTTTATACATCAGCTCAGACTGATCTCCTGATATGTGTGTGTGTGTGTGTGTGTGTGTGCGTGTGCATGTGTGTGTGTATACACACTCAGTGAAATACTGTGACTGGGAGTAGAGGTGATGTATTTTAATTTGAAGTACCCAGTCATTAGGAACACAGTGTACAGTGTTACATCTATGTGACAGCCAAGTTATTGGAAGCTGAATTATAGCTGTTGGGACCAACATGTTCTGCCTTTATTACAGTAGTGACTTCAGGGATGGCAATTTATTTTTTGTAATAGGAGAAAAACATCAAACCTATTCACTGTTAGGAAACATTACAGAGATCAAGAGAAAAGGTCAGGAATATGTATACTAGACATGGATCATCTGACCCAATATTTCTATATATGTGGTTTTCCCTTTGTGCTCTGACCAGCTGCTCTGTTCTCATTGGAATCTACTTTGTGCAAATGGAAATTTTGCCTTTTAAAAATATTGATAAACACAACTCTCACCAGTCCCCAACTCACCCCATAAATCCATATGGGAGTTAGCAACAATTGTGGAATCTTCAATTTTCATATTTCTCATTTTATCTAGTTGCTTTCATCTGATGCACTATCTTTGCAATGCTGGCCCTATATTTTTGAAAAGGCTTGTCTGTATTTTTGATAGATGTGAATAAAAGTCAGGTTTAATGTTGCAGAACTGTGATATATGAATACTGAGAGTTACTTACTTACAAATTGAGATATTACTTGCTTATGTACTGATTCAGGATCAAGCACAAACAAAAATCTTAAAGGATAAATAGAAAATGGGTTCAAAGGAAAAGCTGGTTAAGATATGAGAGTCCAAAGATTTAACATATTTCTCTTTAAGCATTAGTAATAATGTAGTTTGTGAATATCCCATGCCAAAATTTGCCTTTTACACACTGCGTAGAGTTATAAAGCATCCTGAAATTGTCATGGACCACCCCTCCGCCCAGTGTTTTGCTGTTTTCTAATACAAGGCAGTCCTTGATTTATGACTACTCATTTACTGACCATTCAAATTTATGTCAGTTTGGGGGGGGGGTACTGACAACCAGTCCTTGCACTTATAACCAGTGCAGCATCCCTAAGTTCATGTGATCATGATTTGGGCACTTGGCAAATTTCACACTATTTATGATGGTTATCTCTTCCATGGTCACATGATCCTCATTGGTGACCTTCCCAGTTGACTTTTAAAAGAGTCGGTGGAAAAGCCAATGGGAAAGGTAACAAATCACAGTTACATTATGTTTTGTTTAAGAACCACTGTGATTTGCTTAACGACTATAGGAAAGAAATAATAAAATTAGGTTTGGTCACATGATGCTTTGCTTAATGATTGCATTATTTAGCAATGGATTTTAGAGTCCCCATTGTTGCTGTAAGTTGAGAACTACTAGTTGTGAATAAGGCTTCTGGCTGAAAATGCTGGTTCGTTATTTGACAGAACAAAATTTAACATGCCCATCGTAGGTATGATTGTAGAAAAGTTCTTTTTCCCCAGAGAAAGAAAAGTCAGATGAGAAAATGTAACACGGTTGTCCAAATAGAATTGTATATAAGCAGAGCTATTTAGTGTGAGGATTGCTACACACAAGATATGGTCTATGTATTAATGTGATAGGAACTTAGAGGCAAGTTCCCAAGTTAGATGTGCAAGGAAACATATTCTCCTAATGGAAGAATGGGAAATGGAAGAACATATGAATTTCCATCAGCTACTACTATTTCACATATGAAAGTCTGAGGCCAGCAACATTTGAAGAACACAGGTTCTCTATCTTTATATCATGATCAACTAGAGGGAGAAATCCTAATAATGAAGATAATGATAGTTCCAATTCTGCTAACTTCTATTTAGATCCTTGTAGGTTGATATTTGAGTAGAAACTAGATTTCAGAAATAATTATAACTTCATATATAATAATTTATAATAATTTCATTGAGAGACAAGCCATTTCATGGTTATCTGCAATAAAATCTGAAAAATCAAGGGCATTCTCTTAGATTTGAAAAGATTAAGCCAAGGCAGTTTTGTTTATTTAGAAGTAATTTTCTCTGGCTTGGCAGATTCCTAATGGTGAATGATGTACAATTTTGGCTCTGATTGCCTGGTACTGTATAAAAGCTTTCCATTTTATCCAGAAACACTTACCTCATATGTCCTGCAGCTGAAACTTGACTTTTAAAAACAAGATTCAAAGGGGGAAACTTAATAATTATGTTGAGAATCCTTATCTCTGTTCAGCAATAAAATGCTGAAAGAATTTTACTGGCCTTATTTTTCTTCAACCATCTCTTCTTTTAGTCATCTGCCACTATTCTAAATTCATCTGGAATGTTGAACTATATAATGCTGTATTACCATGACTACCAATTATTGGGCCAGAAGTCTGGAATTGTTTCAATTGCTGGACATTTCAGGTATTGGTATGCTGCAAATTGGACACAATATGGATTTTAGAGAGGATCCAAAACATTATTAACCCAAGTAACATTATGTTTGAAGTAAAATAGTGATTTACTAAGAAATTTGTAGATCTTATAATTACATTATGTGTTGGGGAGACAGAATTTCTTTGTCTCCTAAATATCGACACACATTTCCCCAATAATAAACCAAATGATGGAGAGAAATAGGAATTGTTTGAGGAATCTTCTCATTTGCTATAGAGGTGAAAAGTAGTACAAAGGTATTATTTAATTTCCATCATCTATATGTACTTATTTTAAAGGTGGGCAAGCTAAAAAAATTCCTAGGTGCCCAACAGTAATCGTTATAAAAATAAATAATAAAAGCCAGTTTACATGGACAGAGCAGATTGTACAACTGTCCAGCCACCTTCCCTACCAATATGTAGCAAAAAAAGGAGGGGGGAGGAAGTTAATTATAATTCTTAATTAAACTCAATCTGTACTTCCTATTGTTTATTTTATGGGGACAAAATATTTAATTTATTAATTATTAGGTACTTATTGTAGGTCATTTGTGTCATATACAGTTTGATCTTGGTGCACTACCTTGTGAATATCTTGATGATCTTCCTAGCGTATTCCCATAAGTGTAGGGTCCGCTTTTTGGATAATTGAACACCAATTTGCATGGTCAGATGCATCTCCAGAGTGGAGGCCTTCGGATTGCATATCTTTGTTGATGGTGTCTTGTCATCTCTATTTTGGGCACTCATGAGGTCACTGGTCATTGGTAGGTACTCTTGGCAACGGTGGAAGATGCTGCTCT
>JANHFJ010003906.1:0-15535 GCA_032468195.1 Cerberus rynchops
AATTCTAGGTAACATTAGTAAATAATAATGTAAGACATTATCATAAACTATTATGAATAGTTGCCATGAATAATCTTTTCCTTTCTAAATTTAATCTTTCTCTGCCCCTTAAACTGATGATTATTACTACTTCTTCTATGCTGTCCAAATCAGAATTTAATCTTCTTATATTATTAAAGAAAATAACCATGTTAAATTAATTTTTATTAAAATGCACCTATAAAACAGGATTTTCATAGATACCTTCTAAAATATTATCCACTCACAAGTATATCCTAGTGAATATACTGTGTACAGTATGTCACTGTCACATGTTTATAATGTAATGCTCTATGTAGTTTAAATCACATACTCAAGTTGTATTAGCTCTGAATTTACCGTATATATTTTCTCACTGCATCCTTATGGTGCAAAAGTTTTACTAAGTCTAGACTGTGTCAAACTATTAGCAGTGACTTCATATAACATAAGGTTATCTTCTTCTAAAATTAAAATTCTATGCCATTCATTTGACTTAATAGGGTTGATTCAATGCAACAATTTTCAATAGAAAGCACACCCTTTTTCTTTTCTAGCTTTGATAGTTAAAATAAATTGAATATAGATACTCCTCGATTAGCAACCATTTGTTCCATGATTGTTTGCAATTATGTTGGCGCTGACAAAGGAACTTAAAACCCATGCCTGATGTTATGGCCTTTGCAGTACCCCCATAGTAACGTAATCTGGATATTTGGCAAGTCATTTACACTTTATGACTAGTTGTCAACCAGACTATGTTTATGTTATCATTTTGCAATCTTCTCTGCTGGCTTACCCAGAAAGTCAGTAAGTAGGAGAAAAAAAATGAGAGGGAGTCTTTTTGTCTCTAGAGCTAGCTGCAATGCTATGAAGATTCTGTTCCAAAATCCTACTTGGATTTTAGGACAAATCTTTTTCAAAAAGTTCCCAGAGACAGTTCAAGGATTTTAGCACACAGTGTTTGCAGCACAAGGTGTTTAAGCAAACCCCTAGAGGGAGTACTCGTCTTTGGGGTTGGCTGAAAAAGTCTGTTCTGATATTCCAGCAAGATTTTCAGCCACGGAAGAATTTACAGTCCAGAGTAGAAAGACTGGGGAGAGTTAGTATAGTAAAGTAAGGAACAAGAGGTGCCTTAGGCAGGTGAGAGACACCTGGCAAAGGGAGCTTTTTTTTTCTCACACAGGCTAAAAATCTTGGATTTCAGTAAAGAGAATTTTCAGTGTCTGAGCAGAGACACACACTAACAGATTGCAGCAGGCCTCTCACTCTCAAGTCAGTCCATGATCCTTGGACTCTATTTACTTAACAACCCAAAAATTAACAACCACAGTCAGGTAGTCCTTGCTTAACACCATTTATTTAGTGACCATTTCAAATTACAATGGCATTGAAAAAGTGACTTACAACTAACTATTCTTGCACTTCTGGCTATCACAGCATCTCCATAGTCACAATGATTGTAATCCTGGGTCTTATTAACTGGTTCATACTTATAATAGTTGCAGTGTCCTACGGTCCACGTAATCATTATCTGTGACCGTCCCAACTTCCAACAAGCAAAGTCAACAGAGAAGTCAGCAGTCAGTCATAAATGGCAATCTTGTGATGTCACACTTAACTATCAGGATTGATATACTTAATGGCCATGACAAAAAGTCAAGAAATTGGAAGTAGTCATATAATGTCTCAATGACTTTCCCATTTAATTATGAATTTTCCAACCTCTATTGTATTTGAAAATTGAAGATTTATAAGGTATATAAGTATAAAGGTAATCTAGCTAACAGCACACTTAATTAGTTCTGGTCACATATTTTGTTACTTATAATTACCATTTATAACCTGTTTTCCTGAAAATAAGCCCTACCCCCAAAATAAGCACTAGCATGTTTTCCATGCATGCTTAATATAAGCCCTACCCCCCAAAGTAAGTTCTACTTAAGAGCCTGCACAGCCAGCTGCCCGCCTATTCCAGCTGGCTGCTCACTGTGCTGCGGCCACGAGGCAGGGGAAATAGAGCTGCCCCATGCAACCTGCACCAGCTTACCTCAGAGCCCTCCACAGCCAGGAAATCCACACTCCAACACCTGCCTTGCAGTGGTAGCACCAGCAACCATGTGCAGAAGCGCACATGGTCGCTGGCCCACCTTCTGCTTGCTTGTGGCCGCAACAGGAGCAGGAGATTGAGTGGTGTGCTGGTGCCATGAGGCGAGGCAGGTGTTGGGACATATATGGTCTGACTGAGGGGCCCTGAGATAAGTCAGTGCGGGATACGTAGAGCAACTCCATCCCTGTGGCTGTGGCACTGGCATGTCGTGAAGCCTCCTACCCCACTGCAAACAAGCAGAAGTTGGACCTCCCATACATGGGGAAAAAATAAGCCCTCCGCCCAAAAATAAGCCCTAGTGCATATTTTGGGGGCCAATAGAAAATAATACCCTTATTTTTAGGGAAACATGGGTATTACATATCCTGTGGGATGAATAAATATAAATTAGGAGCATCCTTTATATCTGCCAGTCAGTCCAATTAAACAAGACAGGAAATACAACTAGATGAGTTAATGTTATTTTATTTTAAGCCTACATTAATAGAATCTTACAAGTCTGAAAGTACAAATCTTTCCCACTTATTTTTAATTGCCTGATCAATTAGGGCGAGTTTTTCCTAGGTTTCATCTGACTATTAAGACATAGATGGTGGCATCTATATCTGTTATCTGACTGTTTCCTAGACAGCATCTCTTCCCCTCATCTCTCAATGTCTCCTTATATTACAATGTCAATGCTTCCTTATGGCAGCATGTGACAGCCACTCTTCATTTTAGCAGTTACCTTGTTAGTGCTAAATACAGTCTGAACATCTGGCTGACAGTGCTATGAACCATAATAATAATATCTGAATACCACTGGCATTGACAAAATCACCATCAATCTATTGTAAAAGGCAGATTTACTTTGAACAGTTTACATCCTGCAACAGTATCTTTAATACCATTAAACAATATCATCTTCCTGTTCCAGATCTTTGGGAAGGACATGATAGATGGATAACAAAGTCAAATTCAATCTCAATATCTGGCTGACTATGCAACCAATCATCATCATAGCATTTTCTGACCATATATGCATTTACAACCAAATTTTGTGTTCCTGACAAAAGACTTCAGCATGAAACTGAATTGAAGTCTAGATCCATGGTGCCAAACCTATGGAATGCGTGCCAGAAACAGCCCACCAAACCATCTAGCGAGCCACGTGCAGCCCCACTGGCTCCTCATCCCATTCTTGTACACTGATGCAACCCGGCAAGCTGGCTCCCCATCCCGTTCTTGCACACTGTTGCACACCAGCCAGCTGGCTTTTGTCAGGCAGGAGCATCAAAACCCAGAAACACAGCATCCCAGCACGCACGCTCTGAGAGCCAAACATCTGGTTTCTTGTGCATGTATGCACACCAGCCAGCTGTTCATCGCACGTGCATGCATGCCAGGAACTAGAAGCCCAGACAGACAGCTCTCAGAGCACACGTGCGCACCGCGCTTCCGGGTTTCAGCACTCATGCATGCCAGAAACCAACTGCTTGGTGTGCAACGGTGCACAAGAACAGGACGAGGAGCCAGCGGGGCTGCGCGTTTCACAAGATGGTTTGACGTGCCCTTCTGGTACAAAGGCAGGCACACAGTGACATATAATATTTGCCAACACTGGTCTAGAAGGTTCTAATTAACTGAGTTCTGCCCTTGTCTGACCTTGTAAATTTATATTTATATGTTTTTATTTCTTTTCTGGAAAATGAATTTTGATGCCAGCAACAAAATTGTATCCCTAATATACTAGACAATATAATGTTTTAATTCAGATATTTCTAGTAACTATAGAAAATAAATGTCATTTCTGGTGGGAACTTTCTTCTGTTTTAGAAATACCTATAGTGTCCATGGGCTAATCTATATGCCAAAAATACTAAAGCGATTACTATTTCTATATACACATTAGATTTTAAACTATATTTGTTGAATTACTCACAAATGGTATTAAATATGAATTATAGTTCACTCATACTAATTCAAAAACAAACAAATCATTTTTTTTTTTCATTTTAGAGATAGGCCTTAATCATCTAATTTGCACCAAATCCATTCCCTGGAAACAATTATGGTAGCACTAAAAAGGCCAGAAAAAAACTACTCAAGTTCTGACCTGCTATTTGATATGTTCTGATTAATTTCTCAGATTTTTATCAAACTTTTTCTCTAGAGGCGAAGGCAACTAATGTGGAAATTAAAAAAAAATCCTCATGTCATCAGCCTATGAGATAAGCCGTGCTAGGACAGAATGACAATAATTCTCCATAGCTGAATAGAAACTTCTCTAGACGAGAGCAGTGATCTTATCACAGAGGAAAAGTGTGCCTTATCTCCTCAAAAAGCCTTCTTTGAATCCAGCAAATTTGGAGAATTATTGTCTAGTCTAGTCTCCAAACTTTATTATATAGGCATTATAATTTCTGTCACTAAATTAAATAGTGATCATCTGGATTCTTTCCAAACTGTGTTGGGAACAGATATGGCAGGGAAACAGCATTCCTTTGATCTAGTGAATGGCTTTTGTTAGGATGTGGATGGGAGGAGGGTGTTCCTCTTGATCCTTTTAGATCTCTTACCTGCTTTCAGTGCAAATCAACCATGCTAACCTTCTGGTATGCTTCTCAGACTTGGGGGAGGGGCACTATGCATCAGTGATTGTGCTCTCATTTAACTGACCAATTTCAGTTGAAGGGAAACAAGTTCATCTTAGCACTGACTCCTTTGCAGGCTTTGTCTCTTTCACGCCTATCCTTTAACAACCACTCTGAAATTGCTAAATCAGATTTTGGGTGAGGTGCCATCAAAATGTCAATACCTGCTACATATAGATCTAAAAACTATGAGGGATTGGATGGGAAGAAACAAAATTGAAATTCCAGCATGACGTAGATCATGTTTATTCAGAAATTAAAAAAATAGTATTGTTGATTTTGTTGTTAGCCTGGACAGGTTAGCAAGGCTTCCTGACAGAGGAAATGTTTCCCACAACATGAGGGTAATTCTAGATTCACAGCTGAAGGGGGCTTTTTCCCAATCTGTGTTTAACTGGAGTAGAAAGCTGTGGCAACAATCATTCATGTCCTTATCATTTTTAGAATGGCTTATAACATCATTTGCACACAATCTTTTAGAATTACTCAGAAGCTGAAACTGTTTCAGAACACTGCAACTTAATACACAGCCATTAAGCTTAGATAACAGTAGCACTTGGGATGTTTCACTGGCTCTCCATTCAAAGTGCCAGCTATCATCCATAAAGTCCTATATGATTTAGCACCAAAGTATCTGCAGACTACCTTTTCTTACATGTGTGAGAATCAACACACCGAAAGAGTGATTCCTGACTAAGAAGGTTAAGAAATGTTCTGTGTCATATTGGAAAGGAACGAAGGCAACATAGTTTATTCCTACAGAATACCTTATTCCCAAGAATTCAGATGACAATCTTTTTGAAGGTCTTTAGAATGTTCTAAAAAGAGTGTTCCATGATAAGCCATTGGGCAATTAATGGTGCTACAATGGATGTTAAAGAGGATAATTATTAGTTTTTATTGTAGATTTGCTGAATTAATATTAGATTCAATTATTTTAAATCCTATCTTTATTTATTATAGCAAAATGAATTCAAGGTGGTAAGCATATATTAATACTCCTTCCTCCTCTTATTTTAAAGTAATAAACCCATATCTCCCAACTAAATCCAATACCTTACTTAATTCCTATGCCATATTAGTAATTGCTTTCTTTTCTCCATTGGGAAGTTATTTTTAAGCTTCTCCTATGTTTCAATATTCTCTCTGTCACAATGTTTTTTACTTTTAATAATACATTTTCATCTAGAATTGTGATCCTTCAGAAGTCGCTGGAGTAGTCCCAGCCAATCTGGCTATTCTTAAATGTGCCAGAAAATGTAAACTACTACTGTCAAATTAATCTAAGGTTGTTGGCTACAGATAAGCAACCCATATTTCAAAGGAAAACCTGAGATCTGAATAAACCCCCATATTTACTTTTGCACCCTGTGTTGAATTATTTGTAATCAAATTCTTAAGCCTTTTGAAACTGGAGGCAAACATGTAACAAGTATACAGCAAGATTCTTTCCCAGTCCTCACTTCACTCATTTAACAGGACTAATTGATCAGGTAGTTGCATCTTTCTGCCTCTTTAGAACTATAAGGCCCCTCCAAAAGTCTACTGCAGTTTTCATTTTGCTATAATGATCAGTCCATCTGATAAACCCCTGGCACAGAAAGTTTCTAAGCTATATAAAGATTAGTCAAATAAGATGAGAGTAACAGTATTAAATTTAACATTAAAAATGAAAAACATCTTCAATTATTAAACAATTATCAAATTCAATTACTAAATAGCATTGAGGAAATATGGGGTGGTCATAGCACTGCAGTTAACTGTAAATTTAATATGAGCCAGCAGTGGGACATGGCTGCAAAAAAATATAATGTAACTTTAGACTACATTAGTATACGAATAATTTCCAAATCACAGGAAATAATAATTCTATTCAATTTTACTTGTTTAGATTCCACTTCAAGTACTGTGTCCAGTTCAGAGCACACTATTTTAAAAAGAATTCCAAGAAAATAGAGCAATCCCAAATAATGTGTCTCAGAAAGTTCAAACTTCCCCAGGACTTGTTGATACAGTTCTACAGAGGAATTATTGTGTTTGTCATTTGTACTTGCACAACTGTCTGGTTTGGTACAGCAACCAAACTGGACAAATACAAATTAGAAACTGATAATTTAGGACTGCAGAAAAAATAATTTCAACCAGCCTGCCTTCCATTGAGGACCTGTATATTGCATGGGTCACAAGAAGGGCTCAGAAAGTATCAATAAACCTCTCTTATCCTGGACATAAACTGTTTCAACTCCTCCCCTTGAGACACTGCTACAGGACACTGCATGCCAAAACAACCACACATATAGGGTTTTTTTCCCCTCATGCCATCACTGCTGAATATCTAATTCCCATTGGACGGTCTTACGCCTAAGGATATTTACCAATGCAGTAGGGCTATATTATCCTTCTCAATTTTTCTACAGTCTTCTCCTATTGGTATCTTAAGGTTATATTCCTTTGTTGTTTGTATGTACACTGAAAGCTTATGCACCAAACACATATTCTTTGTGTGTTCAAAAACACTTGGCCAAAAAAGAATTCTATTCCTATTTCTATTCCCACTCCTACTCTACTCTATTCTCAATAATCCAAGAAGAAGAAACTAAATCCCATGAAGAAAGATTGACGGAGATGGATATGTTTAGCATTAGGCATTTTTCAAACACCAAATAAAAGTCATATACAATAACTTTCTTATTTTAGAGTACAGAATATGGAACAGTTGATAAAGGAAAATATTTGTAAACTCAGGGTTGAAATGAGGAGTGCTTAGTGCTCTCTAAACTGGTTGTTTTTTGCATATATTTTATTACTCAAACTAAATAACATTATCAGTATTAACAGGAGTAAGATTGTCTCTCAATTCATATTCTAGTGGCTTGCTCTGTCAATTGGCGGGAGAGATCTTGGTTCTTTGGTTGGCCTGTTTACTTTTAGCTTGTTTGGCAATTTCTTGACTGGGATATTATTTACTTTGCTCTGATGTTAATCTTGGTGTTAATCTGGGTGTTGATTGCTGGTTGGGAGGTGTTTTGTTATTCACTTTCTGCTTGATGATTTTGCACAGTATGTAGATGTTGTTCAGCTCTATGTGTTTATTGATTTGATATTAACATTGATTTGATATTGATCGCATTTTTGGACTTAGCTTAGTTTAGGATGGTCAGTTTCCCCATGAAACTATAGTTAAGTCTGTCCATATTTCCTGGACCCCATCAATGAACATTCTTTGACTGACAGGGTCTGCAGCATGCTCCCTCTGCTGGCAAGGTTGGGCTGGGCCAATCCCATTGTGATAAGATGTTTCTTCAGATAGCCTGGACCCATGCCATGAAGGGCTTTAAAGGTGATCTTGAATTGCACTGTAAACAAGCCAGCAACTAATACAGGTAAACCATGATGTAACATGGGCTACCCTAAGAACCCCACAACAGTCCATGCCACCAAATTTTGCATCAATTGTAGCTTCCAAATAAATTTCAAGGCCATACAGAGTAAATTGCAATAGTCTAGGCATGAAATGCTAAGACTTGAGTAACTAAGCACAAGTACTTCAAATCCAAGAAAGGTTGTAACTGGTGCACAGCACTGAATTGTGCAAATACTCTCCTAGCCATGACTTTGCCTGCTGTTACAGCAAGAGTCGCAAATCCAGGAGAGAACTTCCAAGTTGAGCATCAGGTCTACATTTGGGGTTGTATAAACCCATTCAGAATTAGATTTATCAAACTTCTGTATTTCAACACTCCACGCACCCAAAGTCATTTGGCCTTGACAGGATTCAATCGAAGTATGTTATCCCCCATCCAGATTCTCACAGGCTCCAGGCAACACAAGAGGGCAGCAATAGCATCACTTGGACACCATGGGTGGAAATGCAGAGTTGACTATCATTTGTGCATTGATAATACTTCGATCCATGGTGGCAAATGATGTCACCCAGCAGCTTCATATGAAAAAGAGTGGAAAGAGTACTGAGCCCTGCAACATGCCATAAAGGAATGATCTCTCACTCCCTAACATCATCAATTGGGACTGGCTTTGGAGAAAGAAACCAAACGAATGCAGGACTGCCCTGTCTAGCCCCAAGCCCCACAGACAGCCTAAAAGGATACCTGATTGATGGTACTGAAGGCTGTTGAACCATCAAGGACAGCAAGTATGGTTGCACTACCAACCCATCCTGCTCTCACCAAACATCATCAGCAAATGTGACCAATGCGGTTTCTATCCCATAACTGGGCCTAGATCTTGACTGGAAGGGGTCCAGATAATCGGTTTCATCCAAGACCTTCTGAAACTGCCAAACAACCACCTTATCTACCACCTTCCCTAGGAAAGAAAGGTTAGAAACTGAAGTGAAGAATTAATAACTACTTGAACTCACCTGGCAGTCATTATCCTGAAAGCTTTCACCAATCAAAATGGAAAAAGAACCCACTGACAGGTGATTACACTGAAAGCAGAGGAGATCCTGTCCACTTGGTATACCAAGATTGAACTGTTCTGAGATAACTAGGTAAGACTGTTCCTCTGGAATCTCATATGGACCATCACCACTAATAGGTTCCAGCTGGGAGTGAATCCAAATGACTTTGTATGTCCAGCACCCTTTCCAGTTACCTGTTTTGTAACTCCAGACAGTTGTTATGTGACCAGTTGTAAATGAAGGGCTACCTACACATTTTAAAAAATATTTTGTTGCAGGTGTTTTAAAATGATCCCTAATTATTAATTGCAACCACCATCATTTTTATGAAATGTATGTCATAACATTTTAAAACTTATCTAAAGAGCCTTATTTTAGTTTTCAAAAATTTTACAACTAAAAACTCTTCACATACCAGTAAAATAAATCTGATTATATATTACTTTTTGGTAAATAGAAAAAAAATGGAACAAGCTTCAAATTTATTTAAATATTTATCAATATGCTTGGTCAATCTAATACCAAACAGAAAGCTGTATTTTACAATACTAGGAGAGAGGAGAACTGCTGGTATCACATTGACCTTCTTAATGATAAAACCAGTGACCAAAGAAGTTTGACTTTTGTAAGAAACAAAATATATAATTACATTAAATGTAAATGACAAGCTGACATTCTGCTTTCCTCAACTAGCATTTCTAATAACTTTCATTTGCTTATAACAGTACAAAGTACAATTATTACTAATAACACTGAAAATATTACAAAATACTTATTTATTTTGGAAAACTCTTTAAATAAAATATTTCAGGTTATACTGAAATTTTAACTAAATAAAAATCACTACACTACACTACAAATTATAATATGGTATTATTACAGAAGATTTTTTTCTAATTTAGTCATTTCAATAAAAAAGCGAAGTGCAAGAATTCACAGAACTATTTTTATAAATTCTAAAATATTTTAAAATTTTCAATAACAATGTTACATAAAGAAAGAAAGTCATAATTTAATTATACCTTATTATAACGATCATGAGGAACAGACTGCAACACGATAGGTTCCATTGTAGAAACATTTGCAAACTGCACCTCGGGAATGTACAGAGCACAAACCACATGAGCCCAACCTATAAAAAGTTAATTTAATTTTATTCTTAACATTTTTGATAATATAAATAGAATAAATTCATAGCAAGAATCTTCCATATGATTTACAAGTAATTTTAATTATTTAATATTCATTCTTTACCACATAATATATACAGACAGGATAAGATTATAAAATTCTTCACAGAGCTACAAGCCTAACTTTTAAACAATGAAAATAATGATTAGACAACAAAAACTATACTATCATACTTTATTAACTCTTTTATTAATTATCATTAAAATCAATGAGCTTTTGTTTTATTTATATATTGCAGAAACTGGAGCATCTATCATAATAAGGAAACACAAAAGGCCTTTTAAAATAAAATCTATTTCCATACAGGCCTTTCTATAAATGACATTACTACATTCCTAGATAGTTATCTAGAATAGTATTTCATGCCATAAATCAAGACATGTTTTAATGCTATTTTAATAGTATGCAGCATATTACATAGACAGATATAATTAATTCCTAGGTTACTTAATATAGGTACAGAAGTACAGATCTGCATTATTTCAAATCTCCTGCAGTTCCTGAGAAAGTCACAAATTTGTACTAGAACAAGAAAACATATAAAGATCTGGCATTGTCTCTTTGCATCCATATCTACAACTTAGCTAATTTATAAACTCCCTGTATTATGTCCTGAATTGCTTCACAAGAAAAATTTCCCTGGCAGTTTGACGTAATAATTTCCTAAAATAAAAAAATAACAGAGTGTGGGAATTTCAAAAGGCAAGAGCTATTAAGTCACAAAAAATAAAGTTACACTGCTACTATATATATATTTTAGTATTTCCCTGAATAGAAAACATCACATATTAGAAGAATATAACAAGTATGATGGAAACAAATTTACATATTCCATGTTCTATCTGCTTCGTCTACCATGCTTTGCTGCCACACTGCACTATATTATTTCTATTCCAGCTCTGCTTTTATATATTCCTCTTCTTCAAATGATCCCTTTTAGTAAAAATTTCCTTGAATTCCAGTTTTGCTAATTCACGCTAATTACTCCAAATCTTAGACTTATTTCTATAATGAAATTCTAGAAAATACCCATTTCATTTTTTCAAAAGATGTTTAAAGACCAATGACTGTGTCTTATATAAAATTATTTTAACAGATGAATGACTATAAACTGTTAACAATTATGCAGACTCCTAAGATATCAAAGATCATTAGTCATTCAATCAACATCTCTACTAAAAAGCTGTGATGCACTGATTTCATTAGGAACCTTACTATATAGGTACTGTATTTTAGAATTACGTATATAACTGAATATTATATTAGAATATTCTCATAACCAAATTAAATAAGAAATGGATGTCATATATTTGGTTTTTATCTTCTTTAAGAGCTTTTGTAAGAACTCTGAACTGAATTGTAATGATAATGCTTTGCCACTGCATGACCCCATGCAGATAAGGTTATCCAGTGACTGCTATTTGCTTTGTGACCTTATACCATGTTATTCCCTTTGTGATAAGCAATATTTTATGAAAAGCTGCGTTTTATTCCAATGTAAAAAAGTAAGCAAAAGCCACCCACAAGTCACCCACTCTGAGCTTGTTTTATCTATTTTTCCTGAAGATATCCACTAATACCTCCTTTGAAGAGAGAGTGATATGTGAAATTAGAATACTGCTTCTATAATATGGCACATCTCCAAAGATTCTAAATTTCTGTTATATTGCATTCAATTATCTTTAACGAAGAAGCCATACATAATGGTATATGCATACAAAAGGAAAAGCCAGCTATTTCATTGAACTTGTACTATAAACAAGATCCACTTTTGACCTACTCTTCAGATAAGAGCTACTTTTAGATGCCTACACTTTGTTATGTACATATACAATCAATCCGATTTTTAAAAATGAGATATATGCGTGTGTCTATGTGTCTGTGTAAAGAAAGAAAATCAGTATCTTTCCCTACAGTTGGTATACCCACAAGAAACTTAATAGTTTCTTCAAAATTTCAGCTACTTAAAGCTATAAAAATTTCTCAGTTGGAAATTCCCAAACCCATTTTCATTAAATTCGAAGTCTTCAAAATTTTATTTCTCTGCTTATATTTCTTTATCTAGTGTAAAACTGCTCTATAGTCTAATTTAAGAAATTGTACTACACTAAATGAAAAAAAAAATACTTACATTATTTCTGTATCTATAACATCCAACTGTAGATTACGCAGTGGTGGCTATCCTTTCAAATTTTTAATATTTCTGCATAACTATGACCTACAATACGATCTTTTCTTCACACATTCTAAACTAGGTAAAGTAATTTTTATTTAAATGATTCAAAACATACTATTCAGTGATTTGTTGAGGAAAATGATCCATAGCTATATATTTTTGAGTGGTAAAAGTATGTGAACCTTTGCTTTCAGCAACTGGTATGCAGCAATAACTGCAATTAAATGTATCCACTAACTATGATTAGTCCTACAGATCATCTTGGAGGAATTATAGCCTCTTCCTCCTTATACTACAGCTTCAATTCAGGAATGTTAGTAGGCTTGCTTGAACTGCCCACTTCAGGCCACTCCACAATATTTCTATACAGTTACGGTCAGGATTTTGACACGGCAATTCCAAAACATTAAATTTCTTCTGCTTCCTTGGTTGTACAACTTGTTTTGCAGACTTGCCTTACTGCATTCATTTGAACTTCACTTCATGGACAAATACTCTGACATTCTCTATAGAAATTGCCAGTACAATTCAGAATTCATAGTTCCTTCAATGCTGTCAGGCCATCCTGGTTCAGACCCAGGCACAAATCATTACTGCCACACGCATATTTCATAAATAGATAGTTTTAATACCGGAATACAGTTTTTTCCCTTTCAGCCAAATATAACATTTCTAATTCATGCCCCCAAAAATTATTTCAGTGTCATCTGTCACAGAACATTCTTCCAATCAGCTTATCCATGCGGTCTTTTGCAAACTATAGACGGGCAGCAATTTTCTTTTTGGAAAATAGTGGCTGTCTTCTTGCAACCTTGCCATGTATACCACTATTGTTCAGTTTCTCCAGATGGTTCTGCCATAAACAGTAAAGTTCACCAATGCAAGAAAGGCTTTAGTTTCTTAGACATTAGCCTGGACCTCTCTGAGACCTCCTAGATTACGCATCTTGCTCTTGGTATGATGTTGATTGGTCAATCATTCCTGAAGAGGATAACAGTAGTGCTGAATTGTCTCCCTTTGAACACAATCTTCTGAGAGTTTTCTGGTAGAATCCAAGACTTTAGAAATGGATTTGTAAACTTTTCCAGCTTGATGAGCATCAATAACTGTTTGTCAGAGATTCTTGGAAATCTCCAAATGTGTTATAAACATTAGATTTGTATACCCAGAATTCTATTCTTTAAATAAGTCAGGACCTTACTCACTCACACCCGATTATGAATGCACACAAATATGTAGTTTGGAATACATTCCTCAGTGAATAAATATGATTTTTTACTCATTTGTGTTTTCTTCATTCAATTTTAGGATTTTGAGAACAGATTGCATTTTATATTTTCTTCCACAATATTTATGCAGAAATATTGATGTTTTAAAAGGTTTATAAACATTTAAACAGCCCTCTAATTGTTATAACACATTAGTCTATCATCTCCGGGTTTATGACAGCATGTGGATGATATATTTCATATATACCAACTCAAAAGTAAAAATGCAACACTGCAACCTTTGCAGGAAACAGCAAGAGACATCAGACCCTTTGTTATAAAAAGGCCTGAGAAGAAACCTCTGCACCATGAGTTCTACTTGCCTCGATTATTCCTTAAAATAACAGAATAACAGGGTTGGAAAGAATCTTGGAGGTTGTCTACTCCAACTTCCTGCTCAAGCAGGAAACCCTATACCATTCAGACAAATGGCTGTCCAATTTCTTCTTAAAAACCTCCAGTGGTGGAGCAACCACGAGTCATTCTATTGATTAATTATTCTGCCAGGAAATTTCTCCTTAGTACTAAATTGCTTCTTTCTTTGATTAATTTCATCCATTGTTTCTTGTCCTCTTTTAGATGCTTAGAATAGAAAAATAAGTTGACCCTCTCTTCTTTACAGCAGTCCCTTAGATATTGGAACACTGCTATCACATCATCCCTAGTTCTTCTTTTCATTAAACTACTCATACCCAATTCCTGAACTGTTTTTCATATTTTAGCCTCCTGTCCCTTAGATCATTTTTGTTGCTCTTCTCTGCACTTGAAAATTCTATAGTCTCAACATCTTTTTTTATATTGTGGTGACCAATACAGGCTACAATATGCCATGTGTGGTCTTACAAAGCATTAAAAAGAAATACTAATACTTCATGTGATCATGAAGGATTGTTGACTTTTTTGGGAGCTGCAGCACAAAACCTTTTAAAATATTTTAAGGTAAACAAAAATATATAAAACCCATTATATGTTCATTATATATTTATAGACAGAATATTTTGTTCCAATATTTTTCAAAGATAAATAACCACTTAAGGTTATTCTGAGGGAAAGTTAGCAAGTAAGAATTTATCAAAGAGCTGGAAAGGGGGCTTTTGATCATTTGGAAGGAGGTGACAAAGTGCAAGTAATCAAAATATATGCTTCTTTTATCTATATGACTTTATAATTGTGACTTCCAAGTTATTTTCAGTTACTACAATCCAATTAAATATTAGACATGAGTTCAGATGGTATATATAAACAGAGACTCAAACAGGAACCCCCAGTTCAAAGAGAAGTCAAACGATGGACAGAACAATCAGTGGCCATCTTACAAGATGCACTAGAAGACACAGACTGGGACATGTTCCGATGCAGCACAGAAGACATCAACGAATTTACGGAAGCAGTTGTGGGATTCATTAGGAAACTTGCAGATGACACTGCACAAAAAACAATCATCAGAACATTCCCCAACCAAAAACCGTGGGTAGACAAGACCATCCACGATGCCCTGAGATCTCGCACTGCTGCCTACAACACAGGACTTGTGTCAGGTGACATGGACCCATATAAAGCTGCATCATATAAAGTGCGGAAAGCGGTGAAGGAGGCCAAGCAATGCTATGGGAGGAAACTAGAGTCACAGCTCCAACAGAATGACTCCAGAAGCCTATGGCAAGGCCTAAAAACAATAACGGACTATAAAAACCCATCAACATCCGATAAGATGAT
>JANHFJ010003906.1:52506-68142 GCA_032468195.1 Cerberus rynchops
GAGAACCTCTGGATTGTTTAATAGAAAGATTTATATACTAACAGTATTATTTACTTTGGGAGGGAAGGTGGCAGTCTAAGAGTATGCTAATTAGCCAAAGATTGGGGAGGGGGGCACGAAGGGGGTGGAATATCAATTTTTATTGCATCACCTGTCAGGAGTGTCCAATCAGCGCTGGCTTTAGGGGAATTAATTGATGAAGGTGTCTCCGGACGAGCTCACTTCACTCTGTCATTTGATTTGGAGCTAAAGCAGCGGCGGGAAGAACGGCTGCGTGGCTCTTCTGCCTCCTTCAGCAGCCCTCTGGCTTTACATTCCTTTATCCTGGGCTGGACAGGGGGAAGAGCTGCCAGCCCAAGGACACAGGTAGTGAGCCTGCCTCCTCAGCTACGTCGCGAGAGAGGCCGGAGCCACCAAACTGATATCTTCCCTCCCACTCCCCAGGACATGATTTTTTTTATTTCCACCCTCCAGGGCTCTTTCCACTTCTCCTCCTTTCTGCCTTGCGCTTCTGATTTTTTTTAGTCCTCCGAAGTTTGATCAGGAATAACACGCTTTGTTCTTTTCCATTCAGTAGGATGCCTTGAGACCAAATCCAGCATCTGGCTAAGGATTTTTTAAATTGCCTTTTCGTGTGTGGATTTCTTTTTTTCCCCTTTATCCCTGCCGCCCCACCCGCCCGACATCGCACCTTTTCTTCCTGCTGCTGATCGCCGTTCCAACTTGTGGGGTGCACGGCGGGCCGTCGCCCATCTATTTTCCGCTTTCCCTGCCCAGATGCTAGACTTAATTTAAGGCGCACCATGGAAGATTTGAAGTCGGGTTTCGAAGAGGTGGATGGCGTTCGCCTGGGCTACCTGATGATCCGGGGCAAGCAGATGTTCCCCCTCTCGCAGGTCTTCACAGATCTTCTGAAGAACATCCCGCGCACGACTGTGCACAAGCGCATGGACCACCTGAAAGTCCAAAAGCACCAATGCGACCTGGAGGAACTGCGGAAGCTCAAGTCCATCAACTCCATAGCTTTCCACGCCGCCAAATGCACCCTTATTTCCCGCGAGGACGTAGAGGCGCTTTATACCTCGTGCAAGACCGAACGGGTCCTGAGAACCAAGCGCCGGGGAGGCACCAAGCCGGGCCAGGTGACCCTGCGCCCCGACCCCTACGCGGCTTTTTGGAAAGACGGCGGAAAACTTTGCCTGAGCTTGAAAGAAGGAACTACAAGCCAAGCCAGCAGCAGAAAGAAAGCAGCCTGGCGGAAGGCGGCGGCCGCGGCGGCGGCTGCACAAGCAGGAGCTTTCCTACCGGCCTCGGATCTACCTCATTTTTGGAGCAAATCCGCCGGGCGCAGTTTGCCAAGCTTTGCCCGATCGCCTAGCAATGAGGCTGTAAACTATGAAACGGCCCAGCTTGGCCCCGGTTATGTCTCCCTGGGCACAGAACCCGCTTGTTTTCGGAGCCTGCTCTGCTCGAAGCATCCTCATTACTACTACCATTCCTCGGCCGCCATTGCCACTCAGCCTAAACTCGCGGCGGCTGCAGCGGCGGCGGCGGCGGCGGCAGCAGCAGCAGCGGCGGCGGCGGCAGCAGTCTCTAGAAGGAAACCGCTGGGTCTGGGCTGCAGAACGAAGCGGAAAAAGAGCACCGAGAGGCGTTTCTCTGCCGGGTGCGGGCGGCGTGTGGTGATCCTGCCCCGAGCTTGCAAAGCAGCTCGGAATGCCGTGGCGGAGAGGCTGCCTGGACTGCGTGGTTTTCTCACCCCGCAGCCTGCCCCGGCTTTCCTGGAACCTTACAGTAGTGACTCGGAATCCAGCTCCTATTCGAATCACGCAGACAACGACTCCGACTTCTGCTCCAGTCTGAGCAGTACCAGCAATTCCGGTTCTTCTGAGGAAGAAGAGGAGGAAGGTAGCTGCGCCTCAGATTCCAGTGAGCTCAGCTCTGACGAGGAAGAACAAGAAGAGGAAGAAGACGAGGAGGAGGAAGAGGAAGAAGAGACCAGCTCGGAATCTGATTCCAGCTCCGGGTCCAGCCACGTCTCGGTCCAGAGTATCCGCTTCAGGCGCACTAGCTTCTGCAAATCGCCCACCCCTCAGACTTCAGCCAGCCTCGTGCCCCCTCCGCCTCATTTTGCTAGCCACGAGGAGCTCCCAGGTCCAGCGCAATTCGTCAAATGCGAAGCGTCGGAAGAACCTGAGGACTGGAAGACCTCGGCTGGCTGGCTTTCAAAAGCTGAGCCGGGCTTGGACTGCAGCACTCATCCTGCCGGCAGCGCGTACTTAGGATTGCTGGAGCAGCCTACGGAAGGAGCCAGTGGCGGCGAGGGAAGATCCCTCTTGACTGGTGAGGACCGCTCCACACTCGTGCCTGAGGTAAAGTCTCTTGACCTACCTGGGGTCCCCTGGTTAGCCTGCGGTGACTCTTCTCCTAGCTCAAAGCCAAACAACATTTTGCCCCAAGCAAGATTTTTCGGAGGGGGCCAGATCTGCCAACCTGCCCTTGCCTCTCACCCTCACCCTTTTCCTCTTTCTCCAACTGGTGCAGACAGCACCACTGTTGCCCTAACCCACCTGTCCAAGGAGCTTCCGGGAAATGCCCAGTTCAATGGGAGATCAGCCACTTGCCAGGGAACTGCTGCTGTTGCAAGTCCAGATCTCCAAAGCCATGTCCAGCTCCTGGCTTTTGTGCCCATTGGCCAGATCAAAGTTGAGGACAGCAGTGCTAATGCTGAGTATGGAGCTCTCCCTGTACAGATTCCACTCAAATGGGAAGGGAGTGACCAGGAGACCAAGGTGGAGGCAGACCACCAGCCATCACTACAGGCCTGTCCCACCCAGCATCCTGGAACTCTTCTGCTGTCAGCCAAGGCAGATCCTACCTGCCTAGAGGACTCTCCTAGCCGTCCCAAGAGCACTCTGTGTCCAGCGTCTCTGAGCCGGACCCTTGCTGCATGCACTTTAGGCACTGCTTCTGCTGCCAAACCTGAGGATGGGGATTACAAATTTGGAGCCCGGGTGAGGAAGAACTACCGCACCTTGGTGTTGGGCAAACGAGCCACCATAACGAGCCCAGCACCACTCAAGCCAAATCTGAAATCAGCACGCAATCCCCGGCCACCTCCAGGGAAACTCCCAGAGGCTCAGGAAGGCACCTTGGATGACTTAACTGTTCTTAACCGTCGCAAGAGGGTGGCCAGCAATGTCACCTCCACCCTCAAGAGGCCATTCAGTTTCATGGGCAATTTTCCCTGCCCTCCCTCCTTGGTGGTTGGCTCAGATGGAGATCTCTCACCAGCCTATACCTTAAGCACTGCCAAGAGTGCCCAACCACCACCTAAGGCCCATCCTATCTGGAAATGGCAGCTGGGTGGGTCACCAATACCTCTTCCGCCCAGCCATAAGTTCAGGAAACTGAACTAATGAAAGAGCTAGGATGGGAATTCTACTTTTATGGTTGATGTGAGGATGGCTTGAGTTTCTGAATTCATCCTAATTATAATAGTAATAACTAATATCATTTTGATTCTCTCCCTTTCCCAACACCTCCTTTTCACTACAGTTCACTATTCTGGTTTTTCTTCTATCGCATCTGCTTGAATTTTGATTTTTGGAATTCTAGTTTATTCCTCACAGTCACTGGGGGTGGGGGGAAGAAGACAGCAAAAATTGGATTACTTTTTTGCCAAACAGATCATGGGGCAGGGGTGGGGGGAAGAGGGTAGTAGTGTGCATGAAGGGAGAGAGATTTAACATTCCACAGACTACTTCAAGCAAAAGTCTCAAGTTAATTAAAAACAAACAAACAAACACCTCGGTGGACTCTCTCAAAGCTGGAACACTTTACTGTCTCAGATTGCTCATAATGCACCTGGTACCTCAATTTAATTGTTATAAGTAAATGCTTGGGGTTTGGGATTTTATTAGTTGAAAGATTATTTGAATGAGCCATTAATATGTAATGCACTAGATCTGGAACATGGAAGTCTGTACAATTCTATTCAATTTTCTTCAGCAAGAAGTTGCACAGGGATTTTATCATTTAGTTGTGGGGAGGGGGGTGCGCGCTTCTTCTTAACTTCTAAATATTCCCTCACCTCTTAATCCCCACCTCATCTCCTTTCTATCAAAATAACTAACATGCCTACATTTAGCATAGAGTGTATGTTTCTAGATCATTGCTGGGACAATTGTTTCTTTCACAGCTGAAAATCAATAGAAGCAGTTCAATTTAGTTGGATTCTTGTTAAAATTAAAAATAAAATGATTCAGGAAGTCAGTTTTAACAAAGTAAGGGAGGACCATTATATCCCTTCCCATAATAAATTGTTCAGAATGTCCACATATCATATCTTGGTTACAGCATTCAGTCTCCTGTGTCACAGACCAGACTTGTGCAAGTTTAATTTAGAAAATCACTTCCCCACACCAGCCCCTGAATGATTGATAAGGACTGCAGTTTTAGAAGAATTAGGATTGCAGTGGAGCAGACTGAAACTATGTTTTATTGGAAAGATGAAGGAGTATCCAAAACTGTGTCTCTCTCATATTGAAAAAAATCAAAATACCTTTTTTCCCCAGATTTCCCTTGCAGGAAAATGCAATCACTTCCCCCCCCCTCAATTTTTAATACAGCAACAGAAGCCCCAAATTCCTTGCTTTCAGTAGCTGCTGTGATCACCCAAACTCAGGTGTCTGAAACCAGGATGTGACACTGATTTCTTACATACCTGGAAATTTCAGTTTTCCCAACCATCTTATCTTTATAGCAAGACCATTTTTTACTGCACATGACAATCAGAAGCAATTGTCTATATTTGCACTTAAAATTTGTCATAATTGAAGCAAGCGGACTTCTATATGTTGTGATAATGGAAACAGTAAATCAAAATGATGGAAATTTGCACTCTTGAAAAAGCATGCTTTAGCTTTATTTTCAAATAAAACACTGTTTTAAAAAGAAAATGTGCATATATTTCTTGCAGGGTTATCCTTGTTTTCATTCTTTTGTGAAGTTGTGTGTATGACAAGAATGTAAAGCTTTAGTTGGAAGGACAGATACTTTTAGAGATTAATTATTGTTTCTATAAAACTGTGATGAAAATGTCTCAAATATTGTAACTGTAGGATAAGAAAGGAAGTTTTACAATGTTAGTTACATCCTCCTAAAAGCTGTTGAATCAGCACTTCAAAGATCTGATTCTTTATCCTGGGTTACTTTTTCTTGCTCAGATTATGAGAGCACATCTTTCTTTTAAATTAAAAATGCTCAAGGATATCATTTAAGATATTGCAAAACAACAACAAAAGTAACAAGCCTTTCTTTATTCTGAGCATCTGAATCAACTTTTCTTATGGAGATGTGATGCATTTATTATTATTTATAATGTTGACATTTCTGCCCTGGGTTATAGCTCCCTTTTTTACTTCTATATATTCCAAATAGACTAAGCTAATTTCTTCTCTTAACTCATACAGACCCAGGTGGGAAGATTTTTTTTTCTTTCTGTAAATTATATGCAGGAGCAAATATATTTAGAAATAACTTCACCTCACCTGCTTGCATAGTCAGGCTTCCTCTTACCAGCTTATATTTCTAATTTACAGGCTGCAATACATGTTTTAATTGCTTTGCTAAAATGTGATGCTTTCAAAAAGAAATGAGAATACAAATGAAAGTGTTCTAGCAGAAATGTTACTCTGGATGTATGTGTATCTAGATGTGTGTCATCCAATGTGGACTGAATGATAGTCTTTTGACTTGAAACATCCCTCCTTTTCTTCTTTTGCTTTTTAGCAACCTCTAAATGGTTTGCAAAAAGCCTTTTACCCCTTTGGGGTGAGAGACCTGCCAAAAGACATACAGCCCTAAGATCTGCCATTCCTTCATCCAGATAAACTCAAACAGGCTTTCCCCACTAGGCAATGCTTTCACAAATGGAAAGATCTTTTTTTTGGTTCTGCATTAAAAACAGTAGGCAAATGTCAACATTCCACATTGCTTTTTAAAAATGTTTTTATCCTGCTTTAATTATTTATAAATAATTCAAGACAGTGAATACTCCTTCCTTCCTCCTATTTTCTACTTAACAATCACCCTGTAAGGTGAGTTGGGCTGTGAAAGAATGACCCAAGTCACCCAACCTGCTTTCATACCTAAGGTGGGATTAAAATTCATAGACTTGTGGTTTCTGGGCCAGCATTTTAACCACTATACCAAATTGGACTAGCTTAATTTTCAAATGTGAGAATATTTTTTAAAAATAAAACAAGAGTATAATTGGTTTGTTGTTATAATCTCACTTTAGGGTTTTCAAGGTTAATTTGCTGGTTGTAGTTTTGAAAAGAACATTAAGCTTTTCAGGCTGCTTTTTTCAGTGGATTGATGGCTCAGTCAGAAAAAAAATCTCTACAAAAACCACCCACCCTTGAATCTCCCCAAATTCTAGAGAGGTCACTTACTTTCACATGTGTAACTAAGGCCTTTTAAATTTCTGACAATCTAGTAGGCAAAACATCCATTTATCCCCTTCTCCTTCCCTCTTTATTGCTTTCTACATTATCTATGAATTGTTTTTGTCCATTGAAATCAGTGGCTGGTAGATATGGGGGCATAGGAAAACCCTAAATGCTGAAATAATTCTTCACTATATATTTTAATTAATTTTTACAGCCTTGGATCAAAAATATTAATCCATCTGATCACTTCAACTACTAAATCATATATTGGATGATGGCAGTCTAGGGGCAAAGTGCTTCTGTGCTTATTTTTGGGATTTTTTTAAAGCCCTAGTTTTAGGAGAAAAAAGGGGTCAGCCTTCCCCTCCCAACAAATGTAAGGAGTCATGTTTTTGAAAACAAATAAATGTAAGGAGAAAGAGAGAGGTCCTAAGTCCAGTTGGATGTTTTCATGTTCTAAATCTATTCTAACAATTCCTGGAGTTCCAAAAGATTGTCCTATTAAGAATGCTGAGTAAAATATAAAGCCACACCCTCCTTGTCTTGCTGCAAAGCAACCCCTTGGTCTTCTGTTGGTCTGCTTTGGAGCAGAGAATTTTATAGAGTGCATCCCAAATTAATGACCTGAGGAATGTTTTCCTGTCCTCCCCATAAACCGAGACCTTTTTAGCATTCACAGAAGGCATTCTTCATTTTTCAACAAGGCTTGAATGTAGGTGAAATGTTCTTATTTCAATACTCCTTCATGCCAATATATTCACCAGAAACCCACACCCCCTTATTCACAAGCAGGAATACATACCGTACATACAATCCCTAGGGCTAAACCAAACTGATAAAAATAGTTTCCTAACATATACTCTGAGCTTCACCTTGGAAGCCCATACCAGAGGAATTCTTCCCATGCCAGGTAACTGAGAAATTATATTCTCACTCTTCAACACAAAGCAAAAAAATAGGATTTTATACATCTAGTAGGGAATATATGTGAAAATGATTTTCAGGTATTTACATCAACTCCTGATTTGAAAAAGGAGAAAGCCTCTAGAAACTCAATCATTTTAACCGAAGAGGCAAAATTATTTTAACAAATGAAAAATAAGTCTCATTTATTCTAAACATGACTGAGAAGTAAAAAAGAAAAAATGTGATTTATGGAAGATTTGTGTATTTTTGAAAGTGCGTGTATGTGTGTGTATTATTCTGTGTCTCCTCTTTCAACAAAATTTTTAGTATTTTGGCAATAATAGCAAAATTGAAATTTCCTTACTACCTACCCCACACAGATTGTGCTACTATTGCCAAAATATTCAGATTTTTGTAAGAAGAAGACACTTGAAATCATATCTTCTTTCATTTTACACATGAGTTAAGATCAAAAGTGGCCTTTGGGAAACACAAATACAAGACAGGAAGCGCTTGCTTTCTGTGGTTTTTTACAGTTAAGACACTTGTGTTAAAAAAAGAAAGAGGGGAAAGATAAGAAAGAAAAGTTCATGATTCAACTGCATCTCCATTTGGGGTGGCAGAAAATTTCCTTTCAGATATTGTACAAGCTTTCCCCTTCCCACAGCAGCATGACAAAAGGCAGGATTTTACTTAATTCAATAGCTTTTATAATCATCAGACATTGGTAAAATATTTTCCTAGAAATTCCATAGATCATCTCTACAAAAAAACAAAACACCCAACAACCACCATTCATATGGAGTTGGGATGTTTAAGAGACAGAATAGCTGGCTTTCTTAATTGACAAGGATTGTATATGTTCCTGTGTTGACTAAATACATTTCTCCTAGATTCACATCCCACTAAAGTGTTTGTGTGTGTGTGCAGGCACACAGGCATTGCAGGGTATGTTGTAATTTCTGTGTGTGTCTATTCTGATATAATTATTTGCCTTGCCCTGCTTCTTCCCCCTCCTCTCCTCTTCCTTTCCTTTTCAACCCGAGGCAGCCTCACAAGGCCCAACGTTAAAAGGGCTGAGATGTTTTGCATGAAGCTCTCACAATAGGGGTTGAGAGAATTGACAGTTTCAAAAACAAGGCGCTCCGTCCTTTCCAGATGCCGAGATCACCTCCCCCTCCTCCCCCTTCCTTTTCCTGCACCTTCTCTCGCTGCTGGTGGCTTTAGGGTGCATTGCGAAGCTACGGCAACAGCTGTGTTTGTAAACAGGGGAGGGCAAGGGTTGAGAGCCGCTAGAATTGCCCGCGAATTGGGGGAGACGGCCGACTCAGGAACAGTCCCACATGTCGATTTCCGAGCCAGGAAGGAACAGGAAATGGGTCTCCCCATTCCGCGGCTTCACTAGGGAGCACAGCCCCTGCGTGCATCTCAGAAGGGTGGAGGTGGTGGGGCGAAGGAGAAGAGGCTCCCCGTTCCAAAGCCGCGGCGTCGCCATCTTGCCTGCTTTTAAAAAAGGACCTCGCGCCGTTTCTTCGCCCCGGCTGGCCTCTCCTTGTGTCTCCGGCCTTTCTCTTCCCCTTTTCTTTCTCCCTCAGCCTGAATGTGTTACCAGCTCATTAGGCGAAGCGGAAGGGCCTCTTGGAGGAGTCGTCCAGAGACCCACTTCAAGGTGGCCTTTCAGAGGCTAGAGGGGAAGGCCTAAGCGCCGCCTTGGAGGCCTCGCCTTGCTTGGGCCCGGGCTCTCTCGCCTCCGCTTCCCGCAAGCTCCTCTCCTTTTGTCTTCTTCCTCAGCCCCGCCACTGCCGCCGCCCCCCAAGCTTCCCAGCTTCCCCGCAAGACCTACTCTTCGCCAGCCTCTCCGGCCCTTGTGGCTTTGCTGGACCAGCCGCAGAGCGCCGGGAGGCTGAAAATGCAGGGTCTTCTCTCGGCCAAAGCCGAGAGGACGCAGCTGCCCAGGATGTCCCAATGAGGCCACTCCAAAAAAAAAAAAAAAGGGCAGCTCAGGGAGAGGCAGGGCAACCCTGTCACAGCCTTTTGCCTCAGCCTCTGCGAGCAGAAAGGCCCTTTTGCTCGCAGAGGCTGAGGCCAAAGGCCCAGAACCTCCTTTCTGGTTCTCAGCCCTTTCTCCTCAGGGGCGAAATCCTGCAAGTCCGGCTTGGTCCCGGGTTGGGGACCAGGCTCACAGGTCAAAGGATGCCATCGCCCAGCTAGCTTTAGCCCTATCAGATCCGTCGTGAGAAACGCAAATTCCTTGGGATGGCCATCAGATGCCAGGGATCAGTTTGGTGTCTTTTTATTGTTTAGAGGTCATAGTCCCTCCTCAGCCATTCCGCTATTTAAAATGAGTTTAATGATGACAGGGCGTGTGAATTGGGAGGGGGATGGAAGTTGGGGAAGGAAAGAAATCACCTCGGACGGTGGTGGCGACAGCGGCGGCCAAAAACCGCACTCAGGTTGTTTACTCTGTCCTTGGAATATGCGCTGGGAAGTTGTAAAGTGTGTGAAATTACGCACTAGTCTCTTAAAGAGTGCCTAATTTCTAGTAAATAGCCAGGCCTTTGTCAATGGCTTTATTATGTTGTTTCTTGTTAATTGTTGAGAAAATCTCCTTTGTGGCACAGTGAATAGCTTTATGAGCTAACCTGGTCAGTGGGGCAATAAGGGGCAGTAAATGGCTGCCTGTTTTAAAGAGCTGAGGCAGGGATCGGTCATGGCCGAAAGGAGGTAGAAGGGACCTTTCTTCACCGCTCCCTCCTCCAAGGTGCATCACCCCACCCCCAAGGCTTTTACCTAGGATTAGAATCTGACACATGTATGTACATGTATGTACCTACACACATGCACACGTAAATGCTGGGGGCATATATTATTTCCAATTCTCCAACTCTCCTTGATCTGGCTTCCTACAAAAGATACAGGATCATCAGCTCTTGTAATCTTTCAGCAGAAGACATTTTGAGATGGCAACAACTCTTTTAAGACATATTTCCACATTTAGTCACAAAGTAGGGACAAGTATTTCCTATGTGACTAATGTTATCACAACACACACACATATTTTACTTCGAGGGAAGTTGCCTCGAAATTCCCCCTCCTCATTGTATAAGATAAAGGGAGCGGAGGAGATGTCGAAGCCAATACCGGTGGGGTTGATACAGGAAATGTCCTTGGGAAATGGAGGCTGACGGTTGCAAAAGCAACCCCACGTCTGCTTGTGTTCTCTTGCACTTTAGATGCTTTCCAAATCTCGAGCTCTAGAAATGTAGACAAAGATTACAGCCTGTCAGCCTTTCTCAAAGTTCAGTTTTCTTTTTCTTAAAAGAGAAAAAAAACTTTTAAAGGAGGAGGAAGAGAAGAAAGGTATTAGAGGAAAAAAGGCGAAAATGTACCAATTTCTTTTATTTATAAAACTAATGTCCAAGCAGATAAATATAATTCTTAGCAAACACCTTTGGGAACTGCAAAACAGCTCAAAGCTCAAAGAAGGGAAAAAATTAAACACATTGTAACATTATGGTGGGGAGGTGACTGTATTCAGCATTCAGTTGTTTCTATTAATCTTTTTAATAGTCATGTGTCGTTTTATTTTTGTTTTTAAAAATTCAAAGGGCTTTTTCTGGGGTGGGGGAAGATCCCATGAGGGTAGGATTTGGACTTGGGTTGCAGGCAAGCGCTGACCAAAACGACAGTTTCAACCAGATTCGGGCGAGGATAGACCCGGCGAGGCTGCTAAAGCGAGAGCTTTTCACTCTCTCTGGTTTTCAAAGGAAAATGAAAGGACAGTTGGTTTGGCGCAGCAGCAGCTGAGCGGCTACACCACATACCAGATTCTCGGCGCACGTGTGTCTGTATATTATAAACAGCACTTTTGATGCAATGGAAACAGCACTCAGAACCAAGACTTTGAGTATGTGCGAATAAGCACTTTCTTTGGGGTTTTTTTTTCCTCGTAGGTCTCTGATTCGAGAGATGCCAATAACATGCAGGACCGCAGGAGATTTCGCTTCGGGGCTGCTTCTCGTTTCCCCTCCGAGCCTAAGCGTCAGGCCTAAGAAACATTCCCAAGATTTCACGAAAACAAAGCCGAACAAAAACCGGAAGGAAATATAATTAACACGCTACTACTTAGCCTTATTTATTCACTCTTCGATTAGTTAGTCGCTGCCCGGGCTCTAAAGCACTTTATGATCCGAGAGTGAGTTTTGTGAACACACTCCTTTCCTCAGAAATCATGGAAAGACGCGGCGTTTATAATTTCCCCTTTAATTTCCCATTTCCTCCTGGCAAAAACCGGGATGTTTCTATCAAACTCTATTTCATTTTCATCATCATAGATACATTCTGAAGAACGTCCCAAACTCTAGTTGAGAAGCCAGCCAGAGATACGTTGAGATAAACCATCCCATTTAAACGATCGCTCGGGTCAGTTCACAGTTCCCCTCTCCCCCTGCTTCCTTTTGCATTTCAAACAACGATCTCCTTCGTCCTCCCCACCCCCACCCCGCTTTGTGTCCAAGCAAACGGGGAGAAAACGACACTGGGCTTCTCTTTTAAAATCTCCATCCCAAAGAAAGATCCATGCAAGGCTGCAGCATCTCTCTAAATCTGAGAGGTTTGATCTGGCTCTGTAGATTCACAGCATGCTGGAACCAATTCGGGGAGATTCCTTTTTGCAGTTTTACAGATTAAGTGATACAAAAGTGCTCAAGATTAAGATAAATCAGGCAAATATTTATATATTTATTTTGTAATCTAGATGAAGTATATCTGTTGCCTCTCTAGGTTAGATTACCTCGCATGCACAATGGGAAAAATCGAGAAAATTTTAGGATTGTCGGGTGGGGGGGGGAATCTTCTCTCTTCCTATGTTTCTTACACTCCTTAATCCCAGGAGCTTTTTCTCAGGCAGAAGGTCCAGTGAAAGCAGCAGGCATTGTTTCTAGGTAAATGTAGATGTATGAGTATGAAGAAAGAAAGAAAGAAAGAAAGAAAGAAAGAAAGAAAGAAAGAAAGAAAGAAAGAAAGAAAGAAAGAAAGAAAGAAAAAAGAAATTATATGGCTTCAGACTAGGTTATATAATAGAGTTCAAACACAAAATGAAAAACTCATACTTTAGAAATTCTCAGATTAAGATATTCAAAGGGTTTGTGATGTATTTTAGCAGAAGGACAAACTTTGATATTGTACATAATTGTACAGGGCAGAAAAAAACTTGACTATATACTCCTAGTAACTTTATAATCCTACAATCAAGTAACCAATTGTACCTAACCTGTCCTAATTTCTTGAACCTGCATCTTGACCTCTTTAGATATCTTAAATATCAATTTTTAACTTTGCTTCCTCAGAAAAATAAAATAAAATGTGTGGTAAAGCTGACAAAGGGAGCAAGAAGATGCTTGGGACTGACTACCTCCCACTGTATCCATCTGAAAAATATGAACATGATGGATTCTTGAAGCAGAAAAGCTAAGATCTCCGAGGGAAGTGGGTGTTGGCGCTAAGGTTAGAATTAGGAGGAACTTTGTGGGAAAGCAGTTTATGAGTTTTTTATTTTCTCAGTCATTGGGATAAAATATGTGTATTCTTTTTCAGATAAGAACTCAGTATAGATCATTTAAAAAGCCTTAACTACCTTTTGAAGAAGGACTATTTTTCCTCCTGGAAGACCAATCAGATGATCTCCTGGCACTGCCCTACTGAAAGGGAACTGTGCTTCAACACATATTGGGGACAACTAATATCCACAGGATGAACCAGCACAGCATCCCATAATCTATTTCATCTTCTTGAGGGAATCAGTTGGGGCCTAGTAACTACACAAATGTTCTTTCAGTCAAAGACTTGAGGAAACCAACTAAATTAGAATCTTATCTAGAAAAGAGTTCCTCATTCCAACCTGGTTGCTTGACAAGCCAATTTAGAGGCTGGCCTGAAATGCCCCTTTGTCTTACCTCTTGCATTTGACTGGACAGGTCTTTGCTTTATTTTGCTCTTAATCCTGATCGAAATGAAACTGTGTCCCTGCATCTTAAACTCCTTGGTTAGTACGGAAGGAATTTCCTTACAAAGGAAAAAGGCAATTGGGATTTTTATATATGATTCCTACTTGCAGGTTTAGGGGAATTAAATACTATATACATTTTCTGCAACATTTCTTATGGATTATACCTGGCCCATAGGGAAAATATAGTACAATGTTAAACAATGTTGAAATGATCAGTATTTGTATGCAGTTGGATGTTTTTCTTCTCTAATTACTTATTTCTTTAATTGCTGGGGTTTATATGCCTGACCAGTCCTGGGGGGGGTTCTAAACAGTTTACATTCTCTTCTTATAGCAGAAGGGATAATATTCAAAAAGAGTGTACAAACTCAGAATAAAAATACTACAGCAATAAAAGTTATTGTAAAATAAAATAAGATGGGGGAAGCATCACAATAGAATTCATCATATTTTGATGGTTCTAGAATTGATGCCATTTTATTGGGATTTTTCTATTTAAATGTATCCAAAGAACAAATGGAATGTTGTTCCATTTTAAGATTGCTTCATGATTTATCATTCAAACATCCTCTAAATTATATATCTGATAACATGAACCAAAAAGTGAAGACAGTCCCAAGGTAACACTCTTTCCTGTATTTATTCCATGTCCAATGTAATGTATTTATATACACTAGAAAAAGGCATTACTTCTCTGCAATGCTGCACCTACTTCTTACATCCACCTTACTCCCCGTTTTCTCTCCCCTCCGATTTTCAGGAGCAATTAAATTACCAATTTGCTCATTCTGAAAGAATTGCTTGTGAAAGTGCAATTTTTTTACAGCCAATGCCCTGAGCTCTCCTCCAACGAAGACAGTGGTTTCTGGTGGGGCTGGGTGAAAACCAGGCTGCTCTCATGCCTTTAATAATCAGCATCGGTGCTGACTTTCCAGTTTGGCTGGTAGTTTTGGGCGGACTTCCTAGACAAGCGATTGGATACCGAGCGTGGCTTGACTGAAGAGATGTCTCTGTGTTTGTGTGTTTATGTGTGTGGCGGTGTCGGGGGAGGGTGCAGGCTAGATTCCTCCTGCTCTCCGGCCCTCAGATCAGTTGCTTTAGAAAGATGTACAAAGCCGAAAAAATTATATGGTTCAAGAAAGTGCGACTAGAAAACCTAGGGAGGGGGTGGGGAATCACAGAGTTGAAGCACTCTTGCTGTTGTTTTGACTCCTCATCCTTGGGCACATTTCCTGCACAGCAACGGTTGAATAAAAGGAAGATAAGGGCTGCTGTTTATGCTGTGAGAGGCGGTTGGTTCCCAGGCGATTCCCAGGCTTTCCACCTATCTGTACGCCTACAGTTGCAATCGGAATATCTAACCATTGTTAAATTTCAGTGGTGGATCGATACCCTAAGAGACCGGTCCTGTTGTGGAAAAGTCGAGGAGTAAACAGACGAACACAGTTGCCAGCTCTAGGCTCGTGGTTTTCCAGACATGTTTTAAAAGTCTTCTTTAGTGGCTTCCTAGTTAATTGATGTCCTCCTGTTATCTCTTGACTGTATTTTTATAAAATTCATCTCAAGTAAAAGCCACCAGGAAGCTTTTCGAGTTTTTATAGACTGCAATTCCAAAGATCACCAATTATCTGGAATAATTGAATTATGTATCTTGGAATGATTGGTTTATGTATCTATGTCAAAGGGAGCGAATAGCAATTTCATAGCAAGATTTAAAGAGGAAAGGAACGAGATAACAATTTGGGGTGGGGGCGATGAAGAGCCGCAGTCCCAGTGCTTTTCTGTGTTCCTTCTGAACAGCAAGGCTAAGCAGGATGATGCAACAATCGCCATTCCAGTAAAGAGAAGGACAGGAATGAGGATCACCAAATGAGACATTGGGATTGTCATAAACTCCTTGCTTGGGACACGCAAATAAACCCGGGATTTTCAAATGAAACCGTGATCCTTAGTCTTGTTCATGCAGATCACCTGAAAAACAATCACTTTACTGCCAATAGAAAGGAAATATATTGAATTATACTCAATCCTTTTCACTTTTCCTCGAAAAGAACCCAGAGACCACTGCTGCCGGGTTTTTCCAAGTGAAAAGAGCATTTTCCTAGAAAAAGTACACAACTGCATTAAAATGTTGAAATTACCATTTTAAAATTAAGCTATTATTGAATGCACACCTTTTCTGAATTCACACACCAACCAACCAACCAACCAACCAACCAACCAACCAACCAACCAACCAACCAACCAAACAAACAAACAAACAAACAA
>JANHFJ010003906.1:155616-167522 GCA_032468195.1 Cerberus rynchops
TCCACCACCAGTTCCTTTGTTTTGCTGACATTAAGAAGGAGCTTGTTTTCCAGACACCAGTTCTCTAGATTCTTGATCTCTTTTAGGTAGGCTGTCTCGTTATTATCAGAGATAATATGTGCCACAAGATTATATTATTGATTTTGCTTCTGTAGACTCATACTGGAACACGAATGGAAAATATAATTTTTTTAAATACAAGTTAATCCAAAAATTTAAAGAACCTTATAAAAGTATTCTTGAACAACATCCTGGGTATACATATTTATGTGTGAAAGAGTTTTTAAAAAGATAGGAATGCAAGATGTTTTTTGTTTTGTCTATATTTGGTAAAATGTATTTGATAAAAAAGTGATTTAATATTGAAAATAACATTGTTCCCTTAAAACGTTCAGAGTATGAACATTAATTAAATATTAAAAAGTGGAAGATAGGTTATAAGAAAATATCCAAATTGTTTTGTTCTCAAATAATTTGTAACCTGAATTTCTAGTTTCAGTTAGGGAACATTAAATATGAAATTGCTTAGTGGCTAATTCAGGGAAGCAAGATTAATGAATGCTAGATTTAAATGTTAGAGAATAAAATAAAGTTTCACCTTGGAAAAGCTATGAAGAAATAAGATTTGACATTTCTCTTTTTTGTCTCCTGGCAAAGACCCTGCCATTTTGATTTACAGGTTATTATCTTCAGGCTTGTGCTGAGACTGAAAACTCTGTTTTTGGTCTAGAAAAATCCACAAAGCTTGATATTACAAATTCAAGCAGCCATTGCATTAGGGTTTTTAATAAACTGAAAGGCAAGCTATGAGATCATCATAGTGATAAAAGCCTGAAAGCTCATCCCATTTATGCCCTTAGCCTTCCTGGAAATTAAGTTTCTGGTGACAGTCTGAATATGTTAACATTAATAAAAAAAAATTTGGTTTGAAAAAAAACATTCAACTTATCTTTTCAGTTTGTAGCTTATTTTGGATTGCATTTTATATTTTTTATCTGTTCCCTCTTATTTTTAATCTTACCATTATAACTTTATATTCATGCTAGAATTTTGTTTTCCTATTCATTTAATTCTTATTAATCAAAAACGTCTGTTACTGAGGTTACTTATTTTTTTTTCTCTTTTTCTCTTTCTCATCTACCTCTTGGAAGTTTCTCCCAGTTTACCATGATTAAATCTATTCTACTTGTTTTTTTTATATTTTGAAATGTAAATGTAATATTTCTATTTTTGGACAGATTTCTGTAAATATTTCTGGTTTTGCTGTTCTAGCTTAAAGAATCCTACACATTTTATGCTAAATAATGCATTTCTAGCACTACAATTATTATTGTTCTTTAAGAATTGAGATAATTACAGTGCTACACTTTAAAAAATGATGCTGCCTTCTAAGTAATTAATTTTTAAAAACTTTTTTTTTGCTTTTAGCACTGTGTTCTGTAGCCATACATTGTGTCCATGCCATAAATAATTATTTTAAGGTTTCAAATTCCCTGTATTTTTTATTTTATAGTACTCAAAAATTTCCCAACTTTTACCTTCAGCTTAAAAACAGAAACTGGATACATGTGTGAAATCTTTTATAAACTTTCATTTCAGTTTTTAAATAAGTTTTAAAAAGCATCAGAAGCATTATGTCACTCCAAATTCTATTTATGTTTTTTATTCTGTCTAAACTATCCAAGTTACATTTTTTCCAACTCAAGCACAAAAACCAAGAGTGGTTTCCAAATAGAAACAAATCCAAAGTTCTTTTCTCTGATTAAAGCAGTTAATTTAGCCATCTGTGCTAGTTCCATCAGTTTCTCCAGCCACAATCTGTATTGAAGTATCTTTCCATCTATGTGCAGAAAGCATTCTTGCTTCAATCAACATATATAACAGCAACTTTCCATATTTTTTTCAAGTTCTTTGGCCATTAAGACTGAAAGTCTCTGGCTTGATTTTTATATTCACTAAGAATCTGTGTAAAATTATGATTCTTACCCCAATATTGCTTTATCAGAAGTCCACCAAAAATGGTAAAAACTTCCTTCTTTTCATTTACATTTCCAACATACATTTGAAATTTTATGAAATTTATATATCTTTGACAATGTATTGGATGTTAAACAGTACATGATTTTAAATTCCAATATAAATTTTAAACCCTTTGTCCACTGGTTTCCCCATTGTTCAAGTGTTATATTCAAAGTATAAATTTTTAAATCTAATTTAAAGCTTTCTTTCAGTTATAATTATGTAAACCAATGATAGACATGTCCTTATGATTCTAACTCTTCTTTGAACTTCAGGGTGGGTGCCAAACATTTTGACTCCCTTATATTTAAACCCCCCTCATTGAAAATACCTCTGCTACATACCCCTGCTATAAAGTTTCATGAGACATTGGAATAAAAGTCTGAAAGAAAAATGATCCATTAAAAAAGGAGGTTAAATTCCCTTTAATCTTTTTAGGAATTTCGAAGCACCCTTTTCAGAAAAAAATATGCTCAGTTAGAATACTTTTTATAATATCTTAATATACTGTTTATAATATCTTAAGATAACACCAAAAATATTCCTGAACAGATGTTTGTCAGCTGTGAAATCTAATGTTTCATGCACTTTGATTAAGGACTTTCAAAACAAATACATGCTAAGTGGGAGATGAAAAACAAAAGCTATACAAATAGTTTCTAGGCAGCACATTTCCTCCCCCCTCAACATCATAATAACATAATAACATAATAACAGTTTAAACCACTTAATATCTTAACTATATGACAGCAGTGTTGTCTTTTGGAATGTTATATGGACATTATAAAATAGATACTTGACAAGGCATAGATAAGTTTATGTTTTTCAGGAGGCTGAAGAAAAGAGCCATATTTATCATCTTGTCCCAGTTGTCAAGGTAACCATGTTCCCTCATTGAGTATTATTCTTAGTAGGGAGCCTAATTTCTTGCCTAATTATTGCTAACTATTACATTTTTTAGTTCATTGTATATAATTTACATCAACAAAATCCAGTGCTTCCATGAATTAATATATGACTAACATATGAGCATGCAAACTGTGCTGAATTTATCATGATGTGAGATGAAGAATGTATAAGATGGATATAAAGAAGTTACTCCATTGTTAAACACTACCATATACTGAGTCTTTTCTGGAATAATGTCTTCATTCTGAAGGCTAAACTCAAAGAAATATAAGCAGACTTAAGCAGTTTCATGAGAATGAGAGAGGGCAGTGGAGCTGATATTTTAATTATGGTAACAGTGCAGGATACTCTAGCATTTTCAACAGATGTCCCAATTGCAGAACCAAAGTTATTCTGAAAAACTTGCATTCTATGAATTATTATAATTATTTAAGAAGATTCTAAGTATCTTTTTGTAGAATCACTTTGCTTGTTAAAATGATCAAATTGACTTAATTAAAAATGAATATGTTCACAGGAAAATTAGTCATGACATAAAGAAGCTTTTGCTACAATATCTTTTGATTCGCAACAATTCAGTCTTTGGAAACTTGTAAAAATATCTGTAAAGTAATGCTTGTTTACAATTCTTCTCTGTAATGGAGAAGAAGTTTACAGATCATTAATATACTTCTCTAAAGATTTAGTTCTGACTACAGATAGTCTTTAAATTAAAAAACACTTCATTTAGTGACTGTTTGATGTTATGTCACTGAAAAAAGTTACTGTTATGACTGTTTTTCACAGTTACAACCATTTCAGAATCCCCATGGTCATGTGAACAAAATTCAGATGCTTGGCAACTGACTCATATATATGACGTTTGCAATGTTCCAGGTTTATATGATCACCTTTTATGACCTTCTGACAATCAAAATCAATGGGGAAGCCAGATTCACTTAACAATCATGTTACTAATAGAACAACTGCAGTGATTCACTTAACAACTGTAGCAAAAAAGGTCATAAAATGGGGCAAAATTCACTTAAAAACTGTTTCACTTAGCAACGGAAATTTTGGTCTCAATTTTGTGGTCAAGGACCACATGTATGAACTTCAGCAAATTGCCGATGATTTGCGAACCATCTTACTTTAATAATTCATTTTTATTCATGTTAATAAGTTTCATAATTTATGTAGCTCGTATCTCATTAAGCAGATCTTTGGACATTTAAACTAATTGCAAAAAATATTTTTGGTTTTAAAGAGGTCACTTTCTATGTCATGCCAAATATTTGCTCTGCTTATTTGGAATTATAGGAAGTGTAGTTCATGAGTCAATAAATTTCAAGGGCATCAAGCTAGGGAAAACTGTTTTGCAAGAATGCTTCCCGAAGGACATCTGCTTTTCACTTCATGCTACATTGTTCAGATAAGACTTTCAAGTATTGCCTAAATAAGGAAGAAACCCTCAGTGAGATGAAGCTAACCATGACACCAGAGTGACACAAGGAATTCAAATGGTGCAGGGCATAAGCTACTTTATTACTAAACCTTGCCATCTTTCTAAAAGAACAAAAAATGAGAATGACTTTTCAGGAATCTATAAAGAATGAAGATGAGGAAATGGTGACGGATGAAGAAGAGGAGGATGCAACAGTAGGTGGCTGTGATCTATTCTGTAAAGTGTGAAAATATTTATTTTATGATTTGTACTCACTTTTGGAAATGCTTTCCCCATAGGTGTTCTTGAAACCTGTCATTGAGGATAAAAACATGGAACTTGCAAGAAAATGCACCGAGATAATAAGTAATGTAAGTAAGATTTTCCATGCTAGTTTAATTCATTATATTACATTTCTACCCCTGCTGATATTTAGATATGTAAATATTGCTTCAGATATATTTGTTGCTCTAAGAAGAAATGAATGAAAATGTTTTATGTGTTTTATTTTTATTCATCAATGAAAATTACAAATTCAGACAAACAAAATGAAAAAATAATATAAAATGTGACAGGGATGATAGGCATGTTAGTGCACTTTACACATGCCTGTTTAGGAACCTTTTTGATATGGGGCGAGGTATGTATACTTTGAATAATATAATCTGCCTTGATTCCCCCCCCCCCAAGCACTGCAATTAATATATTGTCATTGAATAGTAATACTAATGCATTGTAGCTTGAGGACAAATGTCACATTTGCAAGATCTTGCCAGTTATGTCAAAATGATGAAAGCAGTGTGGTAGCACAAGCGTCACTTCTTGTATGTGTATACACAACATGCTAATATATATATTGAAAGGGAGAGGCTTGAAATGTAGTGTTGCAATATTGAATGATGTATTATTCAAAGTATCTGTATTATTCCCTAAAATTGTGGAATTGGACATACCCTTTTAACTTTTCTCTTTCTCCTATCCTATATCCTGACCTATCTTATATCCTATCCTATCCTATCCTGTCCTGTCCTGTCCTGTCCTGTCCTGTCCTATCCTATCCTATGATCATATTTATGATCATTCATTTAAAGTTGGTTTGAAATTGTGACTGTCACACAATCCTTGTGGGCCATGTATTACAATTTGCGTACTTGACAACTGGCTCACATTTACAACGTTCTTGTGGTTATGTGAATTTGTGACCTTCCCAACTGATTTCCAATAAGTAAAGTCAGTTGGGGAAACTGGATTCACTTAACAATCATGATAAAAATGGTCATAAAATTGGGTCTGGTCACATAATGTCTTGCTTTATGATTGTACCAATATGGAAGAAATTACAATACTAATTGTGATCATAAGTTGACAACTACCTGTAAGTGCATGCAGGAATAAGGGTGGCAAGTGATAAAATATGCATACAATATTGTATCTCAGCTATGAAAAGACAGAGTTTGCAAGCGTGACATTGTAACACACCAGTGTGGCATTATTGTGGATAGAAAGTCATAATCTGAATTATAATCTTTAATCTGAATTGCAGAGCTGCTAATAGTAATAGAAGAACAGTAATGCTGACTTTTCTTGATAAAAAATGTACTAAAAGCAACTTAAATGCTTCTAGCATTTACTTTCTTCCCTCCCCTTTTTAATGTTCCATTAATTTCTATGGCAATTGCTTTAAATAATTCTGTACTTTAGTGAGCCTGGTAGGATAGTGATTGTTGTTCTTGCTTTTATCGCTTATAAAGAATTGGAAGCTTGTCAGGGCTAGTATGGATAATATGAAACAAATAATCACCTTTCATGAAGAGCTTTCTGCCCATAGGTCATTGATTTTTCCAAAGCTCTTTACTCTGTTTTAATGGAACTCTGTTGGATTTCAGCCAGCGCAGTTTAAGTGGCAATCACAAAAACATTAAGATGTCCTTGCTTACCCTCTCTTTTTCTAGCATTGGCTCAAGCTTTGCATCTTATTCTCTGAATGAGGTACATTTAAGCCACAGGGCAAAATATGTTTCTTTAAGGTTCACCTCTAAACTAGACATGAATTTAAAATCTGCCTTGATTCCCCCCCCCCCAAGCACTGCAATTAATATATTGTCATTGAATAGTAATACTAATGCATTGTAGCTTGAGGACAAATGTCACATTTGCAAGATCTTGCCAGTTATGTCAAAATGATGAAAGCAGTGTGATAGCACAAGCGTCACTTCTTGTATGTGTATACACAACATGCTAATGTATATATTGAAAGGGAGAGGCTTGAAATGTAGTGTTGCAATATTATCTTTGAATTTGAACCCTCTTGTCACCTGCTGCAAAGAAAACAGAAAGTTTGAGTGAAGATTTACTTCTTACATTGAAGAAAGAATGCCAGCAGTCCATATTCACTTGCATTACAGTAGTAAGCATCTAATGATTTTAAAGATGTTTCACATGCAGTGGGAGATTAATTCATTCAATAAATATTCCATCTGTTAGTGCACTGTTGTATCTGATACATACCATATTTTTATTCTAGATTTGTGACTTTCAGTTTGCTAATAGAAATAGTAAACAAAGAAAGAGAATCCCATGAAGTTAGGTGTCCTCCTTTCAAGGAATACATTACAGTAATAATATGCATGATTTAATATTAGGATAATCCCCTTACAGTAATTCCACTGAAATGCTTCAGTGACACAGATAAAATGGCCATAATTATGAATACTTCACAGCTTCTGTCTATATGAGCTTTGCCATCATTTAAAATCTGTTAGCTGTTCTAAACTTGTGTGGTCTTGTAGTTATGCAAATTTTTAAATATTTTTTTTAAATTAAACATTCATCTCTTTCATTTTAATCAGGAATTATTAATCAAGGTTATATTCCTTTTTTATTCTTTGGTCCTGTCAAAATGAAAATTACCTTTATTTTCTATTCCTTCTTTTAACCCACTTTTTTACCCTCTTTAGGTTCATTATAAAGAAGAATATGAAAAAACAAAAGGCAGCTGGACACTTGTGCCTGATACTCCACAGCTGACACATATGAAAAATATGTCTGCTGTTATTTCTGATGTAAGGCAGAACATTTGCAATCTTCCTTTATTATATTGATGGTTCTATGATTTACAAAGTAGCACTTATCACAAGAATGCAGTCCCTTTCCCTCTCTTCTCATATTTCTTTCTTATGCCTCCTTCTGATTAAGTCCCAGCCTGTCAGGGGTCACACAGTTCATGGAATTACATTATGATACTATTTAGTCAATTTACTTTTATGACATGATGCCATCACTGAGAACAAAGTTAATACGGAATTAAAAAATTGTGTTCAGGGCATGACCTGATAAGGATTGAAAGAGTGACAGTGTTAGAAAATTTAGTCATCTGTGTTTTATTTTTTATTTTTTGTTACATTTAATTTAAAGTATTTTCATTTCTATTTAAGAAACAAAATTCCCTAGCTGGATTGCACCATTGTTTAATACATTTAAAGAATAAAAATAATAAAAATGTAATTCATTTTTAATTTTTAAAAAAAACTTTTCAAAGAAATGATGTAGTTATTATTTTATTTTTAAGTGCATTAAAAATGTTAAGCTTGAAGATCTGCTATCTGCTGATCTGAAAATTAGCTGCTGTGCAACACAATTTTAGTACATTCAATTGAAACTCAAACGATTGGGTTTTCCCATGATTGGTTGAGGAATTCTTGGAATTTAGAAACAGAGTGGTGAGTGCCTGGAATGCTCTACCGAACTCTGTTGTTACATCCTCAAACCCCCACAGTTTCAACTTCAAACTGTTTAGCATGGACCTCATAGCCTTCCTAGGAGTAAATGGGGCGAGCATAAGTGCACCAACTTGCCTACTGTCCCTGTTTTACTGTCTTCATTTATTTGTATTTACTTCCTTTGCTTATGTTCATACCTATACTTTTTATCTTGTACATGGTTGACAAATAAATATTTACGGTACCTAAAAATACTTACCTAAACAGATAACTCCTTTAGTAGTGGAATGGGAATGGCAAAATCAAACCTTCTTTTATTCTGGGACCCAGCTAGGTAAACATCTATTTTTATATCTAATTTGCAAAAGATTTAATATGAAACGTTCTTATTGAATATCATCTTAATCTGAAAAAAATAATTGTTACTTTATTTTTTCTGCTTACCCTATAGACAAAGTATAAAGCAAAGGCTAAGAAAGAACTTTGTAACTCATTCTTCCAGCAAATGCCTGCTACAATTGATAGTGTGTTTGCAAAAGAAGTCATGAATCTTCAGAGCAAGGTAATTTCACAAACATACACCATACTATATTTCCTGGTGAAATAGGAAATATTTCCTTTTCTACCTTTTCTAAAAAAACACTAAACACAGCATTAATTGAAGAGAACCAAATCCACAGGGAGAAATTAAAAATCAGGGAGAAATTAAGAAGTGCTATCTGTATCACCTTGAATTCCTGAAGGAAAAGCAGGATATATCTCTGAAATAAATAAATGGGAAGGACCTAAAAATAAAAAATATATATAGAGTTTGCAAACATGTTACTTATAATTGAGTGAGAAATATTTGAGCAATGCTCTGAAATCTAAGGCACAATTAGGTAAGACTATGAACAACCCTGAAATTTAATAGTTTAACATAGATATTAGTAAACGCATCTAATTAGTATAATTAGTAAAATTATCCCACGCTATCTATTGTCAGTACTTAGCCTGTTTCTGGATTGAACTTAAGTCATGATTTACTCCATCATAAATCTTACCATCTGTATAACATAGTATAAATAATAACTTGGAATTGTTGGATAACTGGAAATATTGGGGTACCAGACACTGAAAGTGGTTTTACATGTGATGTAGCATTAAGCTTTAGAATATTGACTACTATATACTTGGAATAAACAGAAATGGCAAATATGCCTAGTAACTTACCTCTTCTAAATTATGGCATTCTGCTTCAGACAGTAGGAAAGTGGAATCATTTCTACATGCTGAGTTTTTCATCATACAACATATGATTTCCAGAATGATTTTCTGTAATATTTTAATTTCATTAGAACAACAAAAATCTGTTCTTCTAAGTTCCAAACCAAACAGGATCTCTTGAAGTTTTGGAAATGGAAAACACTGACAAGAATAAGAAAGTTGCATTTGTATTAAGTCTAAGGCAGGAAATACAAAAGATTTATCTCCTGCACTTGTTTTCAGAGATCAAATAAAATGGATTTACATAATTAGCACTGCCAAAAGACCTCTGTATCTCTATTTTATTTGTTCATTTTGCCCAGAGTTGAAAGATTTGGACAAAATAGGAGGAAAGAATATTATATATCTTGACTGCTTTTATTTATTTATAAAAATAATAAAGGCATGATATAAAAACAAACAAATTTAGATTGGTAGGTAGTAATATACTATACAGTAGATGAAGAATTTTATAAATAACACTGCAAAAAAAGTTCAATTTTTGTCAGATTGCTTTAAATGATTACACCTAGGAAGCAAATTGCTTAGTTTAAGAGTTAAGTTTTTTATTGACACAATGACATAATATTTTAAATAACATAATATTTCAAAAGAAATCTGTTAGGTAAATTCTAGCTTAGTTATATATCACCTTGTATACTTTTTCTTCTGGGCCAGTAGAACATTTTAAGACATGGGTTTAGTTTGAAGTAGAAACTGAACTGGCTTTTCCACTCCCATAGCCAATCCATTATCCCTTGAGAGGATTGAAAACCTAGCCTGGAATATTCATGGAATACAGTTTTTGCAGTTATTAAATCATATTTTTTTCATCCATCTATGGTACCACAGATACAGTATCACAGGACAGAGCTGGCTGTGATATTCAGTTTTCAGACAATTTTAACCTCCTATATATTTTTCTGTCTTTGTAAAAGTATTAAATATACAACTGTACTATTTTAGACTCAGTCTGGAACACACATCTGCTTTAAGAGGACATACACAATATATTCTAGATGTAGCATAAAACATAAAATGTGCAGACACATTTATTTCCCATCTGTAGCATAAATTATGGCATTCTGCTTCAGACAGTAGGAAAGTGGAGATACTGGTTTTTACAATAGAGCTGGGGCTTGCTCTTTCCCCAAAAACTGTCTGGGCCTTCATATTCCAAATACACAATATTCATGTACAGACAGATTTTGACATATGCTGGAGGGAGGAAAATGATAATATTTATATTCTGCTCCCTCTTGCTTTTTTTTGTCCTGTTCTTCAGTATTTATAGTGGCTCTGATGCCCTTTTTGATTTATTGTGTGGTAAAGCTATGGAAAATGCAAATAAACTTAGAATTCTCAATTATTATTATTTATTTATGCTTAATTTGTTTCAGTAATTGTTGAAAATGAAAGTAATTTGTTACCAGTTGATTGGTAAAGTAGTATAAATAAAACATATATTTTTACTATATTGACAATGGGATAAGAAACAAGCTGGTCAAAAATATTTTATTAAAAATATTGAATTAGAATCCACATTTTCTGCTGAGTAAGTTTGAGTTGCTTGAACAGTTTATGATTTATAAAGCCTCTTTGGTTAGTGTTTTCCTATCCCATAGTAGTATAGTAGGAATATACTTGCAGTGGACATATTGGGACAATTGCTTGTAGTGAGAGTAATTTTTAATGAAATATTGAATAACAGTGCTTTGTATACTAAGCAGCTGTCTTACATCCCTCTTTCTTAGTCTATGTTCTGCCTTCAGGAACAGATAAGGGTAACACCACATTTCCAACACTGAAGCATTTAGTTGTCAACCCAAACATTATTTATAGACAGGAACATCTCTTTTGTAAGAATAGCATTTTATGCTACTCTTAAGGAAATAAAAGTAATATCAGCTTAAGAATGGTCTAACATCCAGTCTAAAATTAATTACATGGCACATGTTGGCACAAAGAAGATGATAGAGTCAGTGAAAACATGCAAGGGATGAAGAGAGATACAAAATCATCCTATCCTAACATTTTGTAGTCATCTGGAATTTAGACCCAGGTATAAGAAAAATTGATCATGAGAGGCTACCAGAGAAAATATTTAAGGATACTAGAAAATTTTTGTATGGTTAAGATTAGTTGAGCAGACCTAGGAAACATCTATGTTGAACTTTAAGAATATAGAAATGCAGAGACCATTAAATATATGGATAGTGAGTCTGTATTAGGTGTGGTAGTGGACAGAAAAAGCCATTTTAGAGATAAAGAATAGAGAATCCACATTAATGGGAAACTTCTACCTTCAAAAATCAGCAAGCAAGGAGTGTTATTATTCGTTATGGAAATAGAGGAGAAAATAATTAAATCCTGCCTCTTGAAAATTACAAGTTCTTAATGGCTGGTATTTACATTTAAATGTTCTGAGATTTTTTAAATGTTAGTTGTCAGGGTTCCACACAACATCCTCAACTCAATTAGAATTCCAGAGAACGAAAGTCCAAAGAATAAAATTTTATTGAGAACATCGTCTTGGCACAACCTATGGAAATCCCGAATCTAAAGCTTCCGGGATTTCAGCACCCAAGTAA
>JANHFJ010003906.1:279771-301993 GCA_032468195.1 Cerberus rynchops
CTATTCTATTCTATTTCTATTCTATTCTAATTCCTGTTGATGAGAAAGACAAAAGAGTCTGGATAGTGGATGTTTCAGCAGCAATAGCAATAGCACTTATATACCACTTCACAGTTCTTTACAGCCCTCTAAGCAGTCTACAGACTCAGCATATTGCCCCCTCCCTCAACAATTTGGATTCTCATTTTACCAACCTTGGGAGAATGGAAGGCTGAATCAACTTTGATCTGCTCAGAATCCAACTCCTAGCGTGAGTAATGAGTGAGCCTGCAGTACTGCATGCTAACCAATGCACTCCCCCCACAGCTTTTAAGAATGAATATCCTTGTACCTATAGATAGCAGAATAGAAGATAAAGAACTGGAGAAAATAACAAAATACAAAGGACCTACAAATGGAAATAAAGTGATTATGTGGAAAAAAATAGATAAGTACAAAAATATTATGTATCTTGGCTATAATCCCAAAATATCTAGAGCGCCACTTGAACGCCACTAGTATTGACAAATTTAGCATCAGTCAATTGCAAAAGACAGATTTACTTCAAACAGCTTACATCTTGCAACAATATCTTTAACGCTATCAAACATCAATATCTGTCTATCCCAGGTTTTTGGGAAGGTCTTGATAGATAGATAAGAATGTCAAATCCAATATAAATATCAGGTGGACTGAGCAACCAACCTTAATAAAAGTAAGTGGCCAAAATTTTCAAAGATAACTGTTCCCACAAGCAATTTCAAGAGATATGAGATTATGGCCATTTAATGTTTAGAAAAATATATTTTAATTTTTGTTGGTGTCTACAGTATGTGAACTTATACAATGGTGCATGAAAGGGTTCTTTATTTTGACCAGCTGTTTTAATTATAACAAAAATAATCAAAGAGTTACAAGATTACTGGATGTAATTTCATTACAATTTTTGCTTCACAGGAAGAAACAGAATTTAGCAAGCAGTGTAGTAACATAGAATGTGAATCACATCTAAATATACTCTGCAAGGAATCTATTTCCCAAGATTTCAGATTTGGAATCAGAGGATCCATAGGAATATGTCTATCGGTTAAAAAGAATAAACACAAATGATTAATATGTTGGCCCAATTCTCAGGTGTTAGCTGCTTTGAAAAGGACATGATCTCTCATATCAACTAGAAAGAAAAGACAGTTAATCTCAGGTACCAATAAAGGAGAATATTTGTAGCTCATGGTTGAAATGAGAGTTAATCTGTCCTTTATTTCTGAAGGAAAGGTATGATAAACATGAATACATATTCTGGAGATAACTCAAAATCAATTAATCTCATATTTTTTGTTTTTCATCAATATTCAAGTTTCAAAATATTTCATTTTGAAATAACTTCCTCCCGCAAATAACTTAAAAGCAATTTGGAGTAGTGACTCACCTAATTATAATTTGACCTAGATTTGATTTCTTAAGATAAATCAGAAAAGGACAAAGTATATTTCCTTGTGTTTCCAAAAAAATGAAACTGTTAGGGAGCATGATAGAGGAATTTCTGATGGCTTCTGTCCAAAATTTCAATGTATTTCTAATTGCTAAAGATCCTTAAGACACAGAATTAACCACAGAATTGTAAAAACAATGTGCTAGGAGAGATTATCACTGCTCTGAGCTGGCAGGAACAAATTTCTGGAATGATACAAAATTTAAATCTAACAAGTATCATACCTAGTACCAATACATGAAACACTGGCACATTCATTTGTACTTCTGAATAAGAGCAAGCCAATAGTTTATAAATGTTTCTTTTGAGGAAAAAAAAATCTTTCTAACTTGTTATATCTTTGTGATTATTATAGAAATTTTCCATTATGTTTGTTGTTCTGAACTGGTTACAGTAATAAAAGATTTTCAGATACAAAGCTATGTTTTTCCCATTCAACAGTAACCCTTCTGATAATGGAAAACCTCAGAAAGCAAACATTTCAGCCATTAAACTTCTCTTGTGAGTGAGATTACAAACAGTAAGTTACTATTGTCTTGGAGACCTGAGGTGGCATCAGATCTCACTCCTTTAAGGGAGATCTCATCAAACATTTTCCTCAGAATGTAAAGCGCTTCTTTCCTGAGATTGAACCAACAGATGAGTAGGCTTTGAGAAGTCAGTCTTTAAAAGTTCATTTCAGGAATTGGAAAATAACTGTAAGATTTGTTATTCAACTTTCCCTTTATTGACTTTACCTAATCACATTCCTATTTCTTTTTAAAAGCCATTATTATTACCCTTTAGGTTTGCTTGAACCAGCCTTCCCCAACTTCAGTCGTGCATTCTACAACTGTCAATCAATGATTATGAATTACAAATTTCTGGAGAAATCTAGATTATGAGAAGTTGAATTGGAATTTGTTTTTCTTGGTCAGGTGACATTTCATTTTAAGATTACACCACGTATACAAAATTGACCACAGTTTTTGCAAATCTTTTGGCTAAACTGCACGTCATAAGAAATTTTCCTGAGTCTCTTAGATTATAATAAAATATATGGCCAAATTTTATCCTGCAGGATGGTATGTTATTTGTTAATTAAATTAAATATTACACTACTCCTAAAATTAGAACTTTTTCCACTAAACTTGGCAGACACAATATACAGGATAAAATGGAAAATAAATCCTGATCTTTTGCAGCTTTCTTTTACTAAATTAGGAAAATTAGGAAAAACACTGGGAAGAAAAGCATGGCCTTTGAAGTTGCCTACCAACAAGTATCATTTGAACAGGACATTGAATAGGCACACACTTATCTAGTCACAGTTCCTTCTGCCACAGAGAGATAAACTTTATTTTCACCCCTCACTTTTTTTTGGTCCCTTTGAGTCAAGAGTTTTTCTCAAAATTCTGTGAAGCTACAGTGATGCTTCAACCTATTCATTTTGCTTCTTCTTCTTCTTCTTCTCCTTCTTCTCCAGTGAACTGTGCAGAGATGCAGGCTTGATGACCACTGCAAAACCATGACTTAATCAATCAAACTTGCAAAAATGCATGGAAATGAAGAGAAAGAGAGAGACATACACATACAGACAGAAATACAGAGAGAAATGCTCTTTTGCTTAGTTTTTCCTTTGTGGAGTTTGCTGTTCAATTAGATTATAAAAAAATAAGTAACTCTTCAGTCTTTCATTTGTTTTCAAAATGAATGCACCTACCTATTCAGGGGCATCCACAGAATGTGAATTAAAGAAAGTTAAAATAGTGATAGCAATAGTATAGTTGAGGTTCTACCATTTTTTATGTCCCAGATCCAAATAAAAATGAACGGAACTTTAATCCTACCATCATTGCCACTATCTTTACTACAGCCTTGAACTTGCTCCCTGTATATGAAATTCTTATTTACATATAATAATTTCTGAAACCACACTTATAAGCATTTATGGAAAGAGCATATTGATGCCAAAATGCATATTTTGCTGCATCATAGCAGTGAAGTAGAATAACATACCAAGAAAATTGATATTATCAGTCATAATTTCAGAATATCCATAATACTTACCACTATGTTATATGAGAATCAACGGGAACTTTATAGAGCTTATCTCCACTTAGATGAAGGATGCCAGTGTTGCTAAAGAACTTCCACTTACATTAATCAGCATGGCCAATGGTGAAAGATGATAGTGGTTCCAGCCAAGTATTTTGAAGATCATACATTAGCCAATGCTGACTTAAATGCACATGCTTTTAATCTGTGAACGATGACACACTCAAAGCTACAATAATGAAGTTGTAGTCCTAAAAGAGCTGGAGGGCACCACATTGAGCAATATTGATCTAGTTAACCCTAAACTTGAAGAAACTTTCTCCTTTCTTGAAGGACATACTTAGACAATATAATACAATTACCTGCCTAGAGCCTTTCTCACAGAAGTGAACAAGTCTCCTATTGTAAGATTTTGTGGTCAGGAAAGGGGAAAAATTACTTACAAGAGACAAAAGTAATGAAATGAGCTTTAACATTTTCACAACAAAGCCAGTATGGTTTATTTCTAAATTTTTATTATTCAATTTTATTTCCATTTTTTAATATGCAGTGAACATACCTCCTACCTTCCCCACAATAACAACCCTTTGAAGTGGATTAGGCTGAAATCAGTGACTGACTCAAAGTTACAGAGTCAGCTTTCATGCTTAAACTGGGACTAGAACTCATAGCATTCTGGTTACTAGACCAATTTCTTAATCACTACTCCAAACTGGCTCTCTATAATAATAATATTTATAAATTCTTTTTTTTGTAAAATTTATAAATATATTCTGATAACCTTGCTCCATTTAGGTGCCCTCCAGGTGTACTGGACTACAACTCCCTGGATTTTTAACAGCCACAAGTCAATGCTCTTGATGATCTGTGACTACATAGCAATGATGTGCCAAACCCTTGATCCAGGGATGTCTAGAAAAGTTTCTGAAAATTAATCTGAACCAGAAATGGTTTGCAGTATTTTGACAGTGGCTCTGCCTTGAAAATAAAAGCCACTCATGTTGTTTTGGACATGCTATTCTGGCTGTTCCATTCCCCAAGTGGTGGGTTTTGCACATTCTAAATACATAGTAAATCAGTTTAAACAGAATAAAGAATGAGTACAGGAAAATACATAATCGTATTTTTTACTGAATGAAATAACAAGTAAAAATCATGGTGTTATAGTCTGTTGTTTTTTTTAAAAACAAGAACCATAGATGTACTGATATGAAATGTAAACGATTGTATTATAAAGATGCTATCTGAGAAAGTGACTGAACACTTTGAAACCTGAAGCTGCAGATAATACCTTATTATAAACCAAGTACTGTTACTATGTGTGTAAAAATATAAATGGTGAATTTTATCATGCAAAATGTAAAAAAAAATCTTAATAATTTTTAAGATCTCAGGGTACATTTCTATTTTCCATCTGAAGAATTATTTCATCGGGACTTTGTAAAAAATATTTTTCCCATTGAGAGTAGGAAAGGTTTTATTTTATTTTAAAGAAAATGTGGCTCTGAAAGGCAGTCAAAATTAGGGCACTGCAATTAAATGAACCACTTTTTCTTATGCAACATAACATTTATTTAATACTAAGAATTATTTTACAACTCAGTGGAAATATGCAGCAATGCAATCTATTTCCATCGTCAGGATGACAAGAACAATGCACTCTCAATAGCCACAAGAGCCTGCCTTGTGTTAGTGAGATGTTTCATGCTTTTCTAGGGAAGAAGGGTACTGATGCAAAAATACTGCTCTTGGAGAACTATGAAGATATTTGGATATATTGGTATTTTTTTTATTTCCTGTGTTCTAAGGCCGTTCTTTTTTATGTCAAATATCAGTCAAATATCTACCTCTTCTATTTTAGGCCACCTTTCTGGGGTATAAACAATGCCCCAAAGCTAGAAGTCCAATCCTCTGTGTCAGATTCATCTGCAAGAATATTCTTAAAATTTAAGAGAGTAACTGCAATTATGTAATTGAAACCCCACTTCCTTTTACAAGCACTGTGCCTATGGTGTAGCTAATCTATCTGGATTTTTTTAAAAATCTCCTTTCCTGAATGCTCTATATATAATTATTCAGTAATGTCTCAGTGAGCTCAGTGGGATTTATTTCTAACTAAGTGATGCATACCAATGCACCCCAATTTCCCTCGTGTGAATATTTAAATTGAATATTAGTACAATTTCACTATATGTTCCACATGGAAAGCCTAATTTCACCACAGTGCAAAACATTCTTGCTTTTCTGCTTTTCTAAAGCTTTCAAATCTCTAGTGCTTTGTCAACTATAGAACTATAGTTGTGATTAACCAATTACAATTTAAAGATATAGGCCTACAGAAAATAAGAAGCACCTTTTCTCTTTCTGATTATATTTTATAGATATCCATTAGGAAATCAGAATGATAGTACTCATGGAAATACAAATAGTGACTAACCTATGCTATTTGCATCAGGTTGATCTCATCCAACAGATTAATCAATTATGAAATTGCCTCGAGGCATGAAAAAAAAACCTTTAAATTAAAAACAAAACTACTTTGCTGCATCAAATACTGTGGAGAAGCACTCTTCTGAATTAAAGCTGTTGGTACATTTTCTGGATTATTCTATATATTTAAATAAAAAAAACATGGCAAATGTGTTCTTTATTTTCAGATTGTAGGTGTTTCAGAGACATGTTTCTGAAATATTGTGTGCCAGATGGCTCTGAAACAAAACACTCTGTAAAGAGTCATCATTTAGTCCCCCACCCACCCTTTTGTGGTTTCTCCAGAAATCCAAGCTATTTTCCTCAGGTTACAGCAGCTTCAAGTTTCTTTCTTAAAATGTGAGGCAGAATAAACTTCTCACACCAGTAGGCCAGTACTGGTGATTTGTCACAGAATAATCCTAGCACTGCTCTGATACAATGAAGCCTTCCTTCTCACCAACTGGTTCCACTTCAGCATATGAGGGGTGTCCAGATCCTCTCCGAAATTTCATTGCAGGCCATCTACTTGGACGACGCTAGAAGAGAAGGCATGGCACAAAGAATTCACAGTACTGGAATGGATCTGAATAATTACCGTACTTATTCCTATACAGGGGGTCCTCAATTTACCACAATTGAGACCAGTATTTTGTTGCTAAGCAAGGCAGTTGTTAAATGACTAGTGCCTCTTTTTAACAACCCTTTTTTGCCATGGTTAAGTATATCATTGAAGTTTTTAAATGAATCATGCGGTCATTAAATGAATCTGGTTTCCCAATTCCCACTGATTTTGCTTGTCAGAACCTCCCGGGAAAGTCACAAATGGTGATCACATGGCTTCAGGATGCTGAAACTATCATAATTATATGTTGTTTCTTACTACTCAGATTTGACTGCAGGGACATTGCAAAAGTTATAAGTGTGAAAACTCAGGAGTATATGGGGTTTTTTCCCCCCTTAGAGGCTGTTGTAACTTTGAAAGTGTTGCCAAATGAATGATTGTAAGTTGAGTATACCTGTACTGTATATATTACAGAAAAAATAAAGGATCTATAGAAATATTTCAACCAAATCACTTTGAAAGACAATAAAGGGAAAGCTAGATATAATTTATATTTATGTTTAAATGTTTAATAAAAAGACATTAGAGTATAAGTAGTTCTATAGACAAGTGGAAAGAAGGGTGAATTTTTTTTTTAAGGGAGGGAATCTATTTCCATTTTTCAAATCTATCAGCAAACTTTATCCTTTAAAAAAGTCTGAATGTAAGACTTTACATCAGAATGGGACTGATGTAAAGATTCTATTGCTAAAGTTTTTTCCTCAAGGGGAAGGAGAAATAATTTAATAAATAATTTGAGGGGAGGGGAAGTCAGTGAAAGGATAATACCATTTTTGTTTGTTTAATTTTAAAAATATCTTCCTTGGTTGATGGGACTGAGTAACGTATCTCACATTATCAATTTGTCAAATACTCTTTTCATCTGGCAGTTACCCCATCATATTTTCTGTCTCTAACCAAGTGGCCTAATGCCAAAATATTATTCCTAAAGGTACTCTGCTGCTTGCTTTTTCAATATTGGCCTTAGAAGTAAAATGCACTTACAACATTTGTCCCTCATAGGCACTCCCAGATATTCTGAAGAGCAATGTTATACTTTTTAGACAGACTTCTGAATTGGAATTAGGAAAGCCCGGCTGAACATATCATGAGATTGGAGAAGTTTTACTTCAATGTCATATGGATTATTTCTATATAACTGTGATATGGTACAAACATGATAACTAAATAAATGTACTAAATTTACATTTGTCATTAAGATCATCATCACACACAGAACTCATGGTAAACTATTTCAAAGATGAATCAAACTCTGGAGTGGGGACAGATTGTTTTCAGCAATCATTTACAGAAACCAGCCATTTTTAAAAAACTGTCTTTATAACACAATGTTCTGGGGAAAAATCATGATGAAATGCTCCATGGTTTACCAGATCAAGATACACTACCTGCTATTCATCATGCCTTCAGTCTGTAAATTTAGCACAAATAATAACATGCCAGGCAAAAACAAAGGCTAATATTCCTTGATGTTTGAAAATATTGCACTGTTTCTGGGCAGATAATAAAAGCTAGCTTTTAACCATACTATAGGCTGTAGACCAATTATGAAAAACACAATTTACCTCAATGAAGAAGAGACTGGCTGCAGAGGTGGGATGGTGATACATATAAACAATCACAAGTATTGCTGCAGCTACTATCAGAACCAGAATGAAAATCCCAACAATTAAGCCAGTGTGAAGAGAAGCACTTTTCTTCTCTTCTGCGCTGTCATCTGTAGAGGCTGTGAGAAAAATAAGGATTAAGCTTGGCACAAATTCATTTCAGCTCTTTTACTTTCCTCATATACAATAATCTGTTGCCTTGACAAAATGAGGCATGCCTTTTTCTGTGCTAAATACTCATTATACTATCTCTGCAAAGATAATTTCCAGATGTCCTATTATGTCTAGATTAATAAACAATATTAATGTCCACTTCTATTCATGCCACAGGTACTCTCCAAATTAAATCATGCAGTATCTCCATCTTTTGTTTCCTAATAACATATTGAAAATTACCTGCAGACATCCATTACTATTTTAAAAGCTAAATGCCATCATCAAATCTCATGGCTTCTGAGAAGAATCAATAAAATCTGAGATGTACAAATTACGATTTCTAAACTTCTGTCTTGGAGCATATGGGTATTAAATGATCTATCAATATTCTGATTCTGAAGAGAATCCAACCAGCATATAAAAATATTGCTAAAAGCCACAATTCTGCTAAGTTTTATAGTACTATGTGCCATACTGTGTATTAATAAAAAGAAATATAAACAACTGAGGAAGTTTTGTCTTGCAGCAAACCTATCTCTCTCTAATAATTCCAGCTATTATTAATTTGGTTACTCTTTAGTTACTTGCTAGCAGTTAGTTATCAGTTTAATTATTTAGTAGCTATTTCCAAATAGCAGATAACCAAGATTAATTTTGATTTTTGATAATTCCCAAAGCAAGAGTAATATCAAATTTTATTGTTTACATTTTGATAATGCCACAATGAAACACTACAGGATAAATAAATGAAGACTACTTTTGTGCTCCTAGGACCCCTTGATATCACCCAACTCTCTTTGAGTAGCCCAGAAAAACAAAATATTTTTCCCCATTTAAAGCTGAAAAATAATACAATACCCTGTTTTCTCTAAAACAAGACCTATCCCAAAAATAAGCCCCAGCATATTTTATGTATGCACTTAATATAAGTCCCACCCCCAAAATAAATCCTACTGAAGAGCCTGCACAGGTGGCCAGCCATCCATTCCATTGGGGGGGGGGAGGGATAGAGTTGTTCCATGCATCAGCTTACCTCAGAACCCCTGTAGCCAGGCCAACCACGCTCCAACATCTCATTGTGGCAGCACCAGCAGCCATGTGCAGCAGGAGCCCAAGCCAGCCCACTTCTTCTGCCTCCTCATGGCTGCAACAGAGCCACGTAGTGTGGTGGTTCAGTGGCTGCGAGGTAAGGCATGTGTCAGGGTATGGATGGCCTGGTTGCAGGGGCTCTGAGTTAAGACAGTGTGGGATTCGTGGGGCAGCTCCACCCCCCCGCCTCGCCTTGTGGCTGCAGTGGGGTCCTGTTGGATGGGGCTGCTGGAGCCACCGCTGCAAGGTGAGGCAAATATTGGGGTATGGGTGGCCTGGTTGCAGGGGCCCTGAGGTAAGCCAGTGCAGGGTGCATAGGGCAGCTCCATCCCCCACCTTGGAGCAGTAGTGCCACATTGCTGGGGTACCACACAGACTCCTGCCGCAGCGTGAGCAAGCAGAAGTGGGTCTCCTGTAAATGGTAGGAAAAAAAAAAGACATCCCCCAAAATAAGCCATAGTGCTTATTTTGGGGAATAAAAGAAAATAATATCCAGTCTTATTTTCGGGAAAATATGGGTTTTAAAATACTAGAAACAATCTTGAGAAGCAAAAGCATTAGTTTTAATTTTTAATATAGTAAATAACAATAAACATAACCTACACAAGCAAAAGCTTTTTAGGGGTATTTTATAATAAAAAGTGTGAAGTAGTCCTGGGGAAAAAAGTTTAAGAAACTCTGCATTAACACATATAACTCAATCCCTTTCACATTACAGAAGCACATAGAATCAAACCAAATTTACTGTGTTCATTATAGCCTAAATATCAATTATGCAAAGATTATAGAATTAGCTAAAATAGCACAGGCAGCAAATCCTGATAATTTGCTATTAACTCAGAGCAATTATTTTATGTTTTACTGTTGAGTGGCTACATATTTTACTAAAAACAGACTCAAAATACTTGTTTGTTTTTACTCTAATATACTCTAATATACTATGCTAGTAGAAAGTACATACATAAAAGCCATTCTAGATAAATCTCAAGTAGTGGAACAACAAGGATTTAACCTTCCAAAGACCATTGAGACATGTTAATACAAAGAGAGTTTATTAATTCAACTAGAATAAAATGCCTCAAAATAAAAATTAATAATCTGCAAGATTGTTTTCTCAGAATGAATGACTTCAGCACTTTTTTTCAAAGAGAATATTTTAAAAATCCCTTTTAAATAGAAAAATAAAGCAGTATCAAAACCAAGTCATAATTTATCGATATGAAAAGTACTGTTTTCCTTAGAACTACAAAATGAAACATAATGGAAATGACCATACAGCAGGGGTGGAAAATCTGCAACCACACCTTTGTTTTGTTCTTCTTATGATTGAAGAATAGTAGAAGCATAATTTCCTATCAGTTTGTGATTGAAGTACAGAAAAAAATTACTGAATGCTTTAAAATAAGCATATTAGTGAACAAACTTTCCAAAACTTCACTCTCCCTAGAAATAGGAACTATGTTTTCACCCACTTTTTTATTTCCTTTAGTGCTTAGTACAGTCATTAATCATCAAAATATTTTTTAACAAAACCACCAAAATGCTTTAGTAGAAACAAAGAAACATAAAAGTCCTTGTTTACTAACTGCTTTATTTAGTGACTATTTCAATTTACTTTAAACATTTGTTCCTTATTTTTCTATTTTTTCTGTAATTTTGAATTTAAACATTCTAGTTTTGAAATCTAATATCTATATATTTAAAGTTGCAATGGTTGAAAAAACCCCAACCTTTGCATTTGGGATGCAGCATACTGTGGTCTCATCAACATTCAGTTGTTTGCAACTGGCACACTTTTCAACTTGCACAACATTTTCTGGTCATACAGTTCAATTGTGAAAAAAGTGTTTCAGTGGCAACACAAATTTCAGAATAAATCATAAGTTCATGAATAAAAAATATAGGCTCGAAAAGTAAAATAGGTTAAAAATTAAACAATCTTGAGAGTCAGAGAAATCAATCTCTCAGAGTAAGAGAAAACTCTCTCAAAAGGAAACTTAGCGGTTGGGCAGATCCAAACGTATCTTTTTGTTGCTTCTACCAATTAATAGTGAGATGTAAGTCACACTGATGGGGGGGAATTTATTTAAACAATTTGAAGCATTAACTAGCTTATTTCTACCTAGTGCATATAGAATTAAAGGCAACAAAACAGAATACAAAAATGAAACATAAATTCACTATCATCACACATAAAAATAAATAAATAGAATCACTTATACAACAGAGATTCAACACTGGCCAGATGATTTCAATAAAGCATATCTAATTTTGATTTTTGTAAAGTACAACATACACAGAAGAAATGGTTCTGAAGCATCACAATAATTTCTTTGCTCAATTCCAAATTGCTAAGAAGAAAATCTAAATTTGAGATTTTTGTTATGGATAATAATAGGTTTTCAATTCCTGAAATACATTGCATTAATGTGAGATAAATGTACATTAATTCGAGTGAATTGGATTGATACAAGGCAGCAAACAATTGAAAAAAGGAATTAACAAAAAAAGTTGAAGTAATATAGGCTTTGACATTTATCATTTTATCAGACTTGTCTATCTGTTAAAAATAAAAGTTAAAAATAAAAATAGAAAATAAAAAAGATCTGACCAGGTATCTAAGACTGTCAATGTTTGTGTTAGTTAGTTTACTTTATTAATTAGCCCATAGGCTATATCAAAGTGCAGAGTTCCAAACAAAAATTATTACTAAAATCCGATAAAAACAATTTAAAATTGAGTTGGAATAAAATACAATTTAAAATGAAATTGGAATAAAATACGATAATTGAATATATAAATAAAATAAAATATTTCAGTGTCCTACCCCAATGTGTTCCACATAGGCCAATCTCAACTGAACATTTTGCTCAAGTACTGTGCTGTATTAAATGTTGTTTTCAAATTCTGGCTGCACATAAGATAAGTTGTTTTGATATGGAGTCATTTGTTTAGTATATAGATCAAGGTACTTGTCTCTCACCCTCTTACACAGACAACAATCAAATAGGATGTGAGCTAGGTCTTCTATCACTTCTGTCACTCCGCAAATGCAGAGACATCCATTATAGGATATAGAATGGAATTCTCATATCTGACCATTGTCTCAAGCTGTTCGAATCTCAGTCGCATAAATATACCCCTCTAAGATGTCTTGGCAATTGTAACTTTAAATAGCTGTCTATTTGAAAAGTACATTTATATTTGCCCAACCATTTCAACTTACCAACCTTACTAAGGATAGCTATATCGTTTTGTGCTTCTATGTCCTTGATTCTTGAACCGTCTCCTGTTACACAAGATACAGGAAGACTACAGCTTCTTACAAAATTTGTCAGTTTAGTGATTCAAGAGGTTTGTAGTTGTGATTTTATCTGCTCTAATAAACATAGCTTGAGGATTCTATCAGTCTCCATTTTGTCAATTTTGTGCCAGTAGTTATATGCTTTGATTTTAGACAGTGCACGAATTATATAAATTCCCAATTCAGCCCTAACTGCTTCAGAAGGTGTCCTTAGCTCTACAGCCAAAATACCTCAAGTGCTGGAACTGTGTTTTTTCTAATGCTGTAGTAGAATTTAGACCCCAAACTTCTGCTCCATACAAGAGCATAGTGGTAACCTTAGCTTTATATACTTTAATTAATGGGTCTAGGGACCCTGTATAACTATGATTCTTTAATTTAAGCAGTAAATTCAAATGAGCTTTTGCTCTAAGTTTACTCTGTTGATGATGGCAAACCCAAAATCCAGTGTTGGAAAAAGTTACGCTTAAATATACAAAAGTGTTTAGCTCTTCAATTAGTTCACCATCTAATTGGCACCTATGTCTCTAATGGTGTTTTCCAAACACCATAAGTTTTGATCTAGATTTATTAATAGTTAGAAAGTTATCCTGGCAATAGGAACTAAATCTTCTTAATAGCCTAATAGTGAGGGCAATCTGGCTGTGACATTTGTCACCCCATTGATCGCCAAGGTTGATTCGACTTGTTGCTTTGTTGTATTCAACGAATAGGCGCTGTGATTTGAATATGAACATTTATATCTACATTTGTTTGTTTAGGTGAAGATAGAATATATATTGTAAAAATAAATTAGCATGTAAAGAGGTTTACTTCATTGATACAATGAGTAATGCAAATTATGATAGCTGACTATACTAAGCATTCTCTCAGAATATCTTGCATAGTATTATAGCATAGGTAAATGGATAAATTACTAGACCAATTTGATTTTATGGAATGGCATTTAGATGATCTGTTCATTTAATCTGAATGCAAAAAATAACAGCTCTTACCTCCATTATCTTTTAGGTGTAGAGCTATCTTGGTATCATCTAGAAAAAGAAATTCAAAGCTATTAGAAAAAAGAATTTCATCTAAACATCTAATGCTATGTTTATATAGCATTTTACATTTATTTAGCATTTATAGCAGTGTACTGATACTGGAAGTAACTGATCCACAATTACAATGGGTTATATGTTTAAAATGATTTAAACAACTGAGACACTCTTGAATAAGAGTTGGAAGAGTAGTCCTATGTATCAGTAAGGAATTTAAAAAAGGTTTCTATAGCAGTTTATATTTGTATAAAAGATCTGGCTCTCTGTTAACTATTATACTAAATTTTTAGAGCTGAGCTTATGCTATTTCAAAGTCATTGGTAAGATTTATCTTTAAAACTTATGTATCAAAGTTTTCTGAATTATACTATAGCAATAAAAGGCAGTATGACAAAATGGATTTAGGAAAACATGGTGAGCTAAGCTGATGTGGAGAATGTTTTCCTTTTGTCTTTTTCGATTGGGAGGACGGCAGTCAGGGCAAAAATGTCTGAACATTGCAGAAGAAATATACAAATTCTGAGTGTTTAAAACATCGCTGATTCTTCAGTTAGAAGAATTTACTTCATTTGATGCTGTGCTTGTCACAAACAAGCACATTGGGAAGTTGCTTGAAGGGGCTTGTTTATTCAACCACATACCATGAAGTATAGCAATCAAGGTACGCTATAAAGTTTGGAAAACTAAAAGTATTTATAGTAACAATAGGCTTTGATCATGAAGTAATGGCCTTTGAGTTGAGACATTTTAGATGTGTAAATTTAAGCTGTTCCTATCCAGTGAAGTCTGGAGAAGAAAACCATCCCTGGCATTGGGGGTCACAAAAATTGTAGTAATGTAGATCTTCTTCTAGGTGTGGATTTTTTTTTAATGAGGGGTTTGGTTGAGGCATAATATTGTAATAAAAAAAATCTCTTGAGGAAATTCCATTTTATGTTGTTTTCTGGTGCCAGAAAAGCACATTTTGAGGCTTTGCTGGCAGAATGCAGGGGGTTGAAGTTGATGTGTGATTTTGCTAAAGGGCGTGTATGTCATAGGGACTTTTATTTTCCCGATGCTTTTTATATGTGAAGTGATGTAACTGGATAAGAAGAATGTCCTGTGTTGCTGAGGCTATTTGGTGGCACATCATGAAATAGCAGTTAACAATGAATGGTAGAACATCACCAAAGCCCTGATGACTCAGTGGTTATAATTCAAAATTTCAGGCTAACTCTGACCACTGCCAGGAATTTGATCCTGATGAGCTCAAGGTTGACTCAGCCTTCCATATTTCTGAAGTTGGTAAAATAAAGAACCAGATTGTTGGGGGAAATATGCTGATGATGTAAACCACCCAGAGAGTGTTGTAAAGCATTATAGGTATATATATAGTATGTCTACGTGCTATTGCTATTGTTGTAACACTGAAAAGAGGAACCACTGTTTGGCTGGCTCAACAATCTCAAATGTACATTCCTTTCTCTCCTTGAGGAAGCAATGTGTTTGCTTTAAGACAAGTGAAGAATGACTGGCCTACAGACTATTGACTGGTCTGCAATCCACCTGAGCACACTGAGCGGCATTGCTTCAAGGTGCTGTGTATGTTTGAATCATTTATGATTTGGCTTTGGATGGTATATGCAGGTCTACATATGGATGGAGTGGGAATACACGCAACAGCAGCCAGATAAAAGTACTTTTCTGCCTAAGACTAAATTCACTGTGGTTAACACCATTCAAGATATTCTAATCCATGAGGCAGAAAATTCTACAAATATCTTTCCCTTCTCCTAGAGGGAAAATTAGAATAGAAATGAAGTAAGCAATTAATTATTTGTTACATTCCCCTGCCTCACAGGGCCCAGCTGAGCCAAACAAGAATTTGGAGAGGCAGGGTGCATGCCTGCGTTGAATTGAATCTTCAACACTTTTCTAAGTAGTAATAATGCTGGGTAGAAAAGCTGATTAGATATTTGATATCATGCCATAATCTTGGATTATACTTTCTGCAATGGCTGAAATCATAATGTAGAGAAGAAGAAGAAAATAGTACTATCAGAAGAGCAAAAAGGGAAATAACAAAAATGTAAACAAGCATAAGGAAGCAAAGACTTTTTTTTCTTAAACTCTGGATATTTTACAATCTGGAACCTTTTTCATTCCAGAAAAATTCTAGAACTATTTCATGGAGGATATGCGCAGTACAAAAAAAATGGCAGAACTAATTCAGATGTGAGCTATAGAACATCTTGTCATGTTCCACAGGAGCAGTATTTATCTAATGTACTAATTTTATGAGGTTTGTCTGATCTTCAGAAGTCAGGATCATTTGATTCCACTGCATAGGCAACCTTTTATGTCATTTCCCCATACTGTGATACTTTCAGCTTTCTACTATTACTTTGGCCACTAAGAAGTAGTACTGTAGAAATAAAGCTCAAAAGCTTATGCTGACAGCGCTAAAACCTTTCTTTCAGGTTCTTGCACTCAGAAATAGTCCTTTGCATTAAGAGATTTTTATTTGTGTTATCTTTGCAGGATTGAAAAGCTTAAGGTTTCTATGTAGCTGAAATGCTGTTGAAATGTTTTATAATAACCAACTACATCACAGCTATACATTGTCTTGCAACAAGGAAAACAGAATTTCTATTTTATTAAATTAGCAATGACAATTCAAAATTAAAATTTTGATACAGATTATTTGATACAGATAGTCCTCAACTTATGGTTGAAATTGAACCCAAATTTTCCATTGCTAAGCCAGATAGTTGTTATGTGCATTTTGTTCCATTTTATAACTTTTCTTGCAGAGTGAATCACTGCAGTTGCTAAATTAGTAATACAGTTAAATGAATCTGGCTTCCCCATAGACTTTGCTTGTCAGAAGGTTGCGAAAGTGACCACATGACACTCTAACAGTCATAAACACATGTCAGTTTCCAAGTGTCCAAATTTTGATCACATGACTTTGGGGATGCCGCAAAGCTGGGTAAGAGTGAAACATGGTCATAAGTCACTTTTTTTTCAGTGCTACTGCAACTTTGAACAGTCAGTAAACAAATGATTGTAAGCGAAGGACTGCCTGTATTCTCTTCTCACAAAGATGGAGACAGAGGAAAAAAATATAATACCTGACTAGATAGTTAATACATTGTGTTAATTACCACCTCATAGATATACCATTGATTCTTGAATTGAAGCCAAGAAATTAGATTTAATTATATTAGTACATGTCAAATAAATAAGTTCTATTTTATTAAAAAAACAACAGACAAGATTGTATACAACAGTTTGCACATCATGGAAATTGTAATGACAGATCTGCTATTGTTTTTTAAAATATTATGCCGTTTTTTCAGGTATCAATTCATGCTATCCATTTTCAACAGTAGTTTACATTTTTGTCAATCCACGTCTATGTTTTCAGGTATATTTCCCTATTCATAAATATTTATACACAATTTCTGCAGGCTCCTTCTTGTTGTTTACTTTTTGTATGCTAATTCTTGTAAATTGTGCACATTATTTAAGTTAGTTATTTTTTAAAACACCCTTCCAGTTTACTAGAACTAGGTTGTGAATAATATCATCACCATCATATTATCAAAAGAAGTTGTTCATTCTGAATATTGCCCACTTCTACAAGATAATAGCAATAGCACTTAGACTTATATAGTGCTTTACAGCCCTCTCTAAGCAGTTCAGAGTGTCAGCATATTGCTCCCAACAGTTTGGGTCCTCATTTTACCCACCTTGGAAGGATGGAAGGCTGAGTCAACCTTGAGCCTGTGGGATTTGAACTGCCAAACTGCAGGCAGCTGACATTCAGCAGATGTAGCCTGCAGTACTGCACTCTAACAACTGCACCACCATGGCTCTTACTGATTTAATATTAAATATGCCAGGAAAACACTACACACTATCAGTAACTGACATAGTCCTCTTACACCAACACTTAATACATTTGGGAAATATACAGCCAAAACATGTAATTCACACAGTTCTCTTATACCAGTACTTAATACATTTGGGAAATATATAGCAAAATACTCACCTTTTTATGAAAGCTAATAATCTCCAACAGTATTTTTGATCACTAAAGATGTTAAAATACTTCAAAAAATAGAAGATCCCAATGACTCCAAATCACTGGTTCTAAAATATTGAGTCAATATTTAAATAACCAAGAAAGTATTCTAACTTTACGGACTTATTAATGCTACTTAATTATACTGAAAGTCAATTTCAACTGAAAACAGGACTAGATTTAATCTTAATTTCCATAAATTATAGAAAGATTTTGTTTATAGTGGTGATAGGGAGTTTTGGGCCATGGTTTGGTATCATAATATAATTGTATTACCGAAGGATTACATCTTCCGAGTAGGTAAATTTTGTGTAAAAGAATTATGCTGCAAATTTTAAACATTCTGGTAACATATTTGACTCTAATTTCTTACCTTCCGTGGGTAGACTAGTTGGCAGATGTGATGTAATAGCTCCTTTGGTAGTTGTTAAAACTCTGTATCTCATTGTGGTTTGCTGTAATGCAGTTGTGATATGAAGAGGCATTTGAGTTGTGTCTGTGTTCTCACAAATCTTATTTTTTGACTGCATAAGAAAAATAATACAAAGAAAGAAAATAATTGGTTCTCAGTGGAAGTCATTTGCCTGAGCTCTACAGATATCTAACACAACACAAGACTATGTGAAAATGGAAATCTTAAATTAAGACTTTGCAAATATAAAGATAGCCTATTTTCTAGCTAAAAGAGAATTAAAATCTCAATAAACATAGAGAAGCTCAAGTTCTAGACATTATAAGAATATTTATTTGCCACTAAAAAACTGAAAAAAGAATTCGGAATGAAATAGTTCATTGTATTACTTTTTTCTCCCAAACTGCGGTTTGGCTCTGAGATTAGATTGGTTCTCATCCCTACTGGCTTTTTGCAAGACCTTAAAGACATGGTTTTGTCAGAGAGCCTAGGAATTTTGGTGTCTGAGCCTTGCAATGGTTGTTCTGATTTGTGTCGCAGATTTTTATATTGGTTGCAAATTATATGCATTGTATGCTGTTGTTTCTTTTTTGTTTTGTTTTATGCTCTTATACTGTACTTTATTATTGGTAGCCATGTACAGACATAAGCATGAAACAAGTGGCCATATGAATTACAGTACATACATACATGCAGATTCCAGGGTTAAAATTCAGTTCACTTAATTTCATCTTTGAAAAACTTCACTTATGCACAAAATCAAATTAAGGCTTTCCTATCAAATGAACTTCTGGGTTCTTCAACATATTTTTCAATACTGATATCCGAGCAAACTAATAAACAGAATAATGGTATATATAAATGCTATTTTTGTAATTAAAAATAAGGTAAAATTTTCCAATAATTAAATGTTATTTTTTGATGAGACTGGTCTATCAGGACAACCTAGTCGACCCAACTATGGGATGGACCATACTGCTTCCACTTTTGTCTTTAAGCTCCAATCCCTGAGCCTTTGCAGGCAGTTGCTTTTGTGACAAACTATTTTTGTGTTAAGTATATAAATATAATTGTAATATTCTTCCATCACACAAGTCCAAGCTAGATAAAAACTTATTTCAGTTTTGGATGGTAGTTCAGGATTTAGTTTTTCATATTTAAACTTTGTGGTTAGGACACAGAGAAGTACACTTGGATTCAACACAGATGAAGTAAGTGACAGAACAGATGTTCAGTTGCTAACAGTGATTTTCTAAGGGAGAAGGATAAAACTAGAAACTTCCTTTAAATACTGTTCAGAAAATCTTTATTCCTCTAAGAGGGTTGTAGTGAAGATATCCTCTTCTTTTTAAGAATCAACTATTCATAATATAATTATAAATATAAGATATCTCAATATCACCTCTTCAGGGCAACCACTATCTACCCAATCTTGACGATGACGATCAAAGCCACTGGAACACCTTAAAAAAATAAAGAGATTAAAATCAATCATATGCCAGTGAAACATGCATTAGATAGGCAAAGATGGAGAAAAAGAAAGCAACTTCACCTCTCTGCAGCTAAATCTGTATGATTAAGAGGTTATTCACTTCATTTGAAATTATTTTTTGACTAAAAACGATTGTTTCCTGCAAGAATTAATTTGTATGATTAGACAATTTGGAATGTCATTGCTTTTTTCTCTGGATAGTTAATAACTTCATAGATCCCCAGACTATGGATTTAAACTAATTTAATTTATTCTCTTCGGATTTTTTTCTTTATTTAAAATACAGCACCCACTTCCCTTAATTCACTAAATACATTATAGTCTTCTTTTCATTATGGTAGATGATCAAAGACACCAAGGCATCCATAATTGTCTGCAATTGAACTAATTCTAAAGACTCTCAAAGGCAATTTGGAGGAAATTCTTTTCTTTCAGTTTCATTTTTCATTGCTTGCAATAATTTGTCCTAATTAACTAAAATTAATGAAGCTACTTTTTTCAAAATACAACTTATGATGGGTAATGAATATAATTTAAAAACAGCTGGTACAATTATTCTTCATAACAGTATAGTATGACAGAGAGGTTAAAATGTTGGCCTAGGACCAAGCAGACCCAAGTTCAAGTATACTCTTAAGTCATGGATGCTGGATAGCTTTGGGCAGTAATTGTGTCTCTCTGACAAATTCCCCATATGTTTGTTGTTATAGGACAAAGTGAGTGAAGAAGTACTAGGTATGTCTTTTCAAGCTCTTGAAAGAACAGCTAAGTATAAATTAATAAATAAAATAGGAATTGCCATAATATGAACTTGATATCCTAGAGTAGCACTATAAATCAATTTTTGTTATATTCTGAAAATCAAGCTTAATATATTTCGAACTTCCAATAATAAAAATTAAATCAGCAGAATTTTAAAACAAGAATGTATTTTATAGCTGTGATTTTTTAATGTTTTAAACTATTTATTTTCTTGGTTGCAAATATTTTTCAAGAAAACTTGATTTCAACTGAATAAATTATCCCTTTAAAAGCAACATTCAGAACTTGCATGAGAAAAATGAAAACTATGTAAATAGCAATAGGATGTGTGTATGTGTGTATATTGAGTTTAAAAGCATAATTTAAACAGTTTTAGACCAGCAGATGCATATTGCGCATTCCCATTGAATAGACTGGTATCTTTCAGAAGGCTGGTCCACAGCTTTGACATCTTAATTGAGTAGGTTCTGTCTCCTTTATCCATACCACACACTTTGTCTATTCAGAAGGCTACCCTCAGAGACTAAGTATATAATAAGCCTGGCTGGGAGCTATGTGGTAGTGACACAAAAAGGTCAGTGGTACACATGGAGAAATAAACTGTGGCTTGCATATTCAGTTATTGATCTGCTCAGCTTTCAAGACCTACCAGAAAAACTTGGATTCATTCTGTAATTCAGAAAATGCACAAAAGGAAGTTAAACATGTGGATGACATAAAAGACACCAGACTAATTTTTCAATATTAACATTTTTATTTACTCTTATCTCCTGTTCTATGTACAAAACTGAAGTCCCTACTGAAATGGCTAATTTTTGTTTATTAACTGCATGGCTTAACTGCCTCAGTGAAGCAGAAAAAAAATGCTTTGCAAGAATAAGTTGAAGTAGATGATCCCAAGGAAGCAAATGATTTTAGGGAATCTGCTTGTTCAACATTCACTGTTTATGCACTGGTGGGCCTAAATAGCTCATTTGAAATGCTGCTTTAGAGAAGCAAGATAGCTTTGGAGGTATCCAAATGAAGGTATTTGCAAAATGTTTCCAAGGCGTATGTCACAGACACATCAGTCATGGAGCATATAATCATTCTTGCATCTCCAATTTATGACTCCACAAGCTATCATTACAATGTATTTTCTACTTAGAACAGAACATTTAATAAGCCTTTCCATTTACTGGCACAGTAATAATTTCCCATTGCCATGAAAGTACCATGGCAGATTTGATTAGTGATGCCACTTGTACCATCTGTCAACATACCGGTAGCTGTTTTATAACAACTTCATTCTCAAAGGATGACCCAAGTTTGCTCCTGGTAAAACAATTAACAGACCACATTCTAGGACATGAGAAAAGAACCTTTTCTGAGATGAACAGAAAATCCTCTGCTTTTCTGTTTATAGGGAACACAGAAAATGTAATTTTGGATCTCGCAGTAGGATGCAAGAAATGTTTACACACTGTGATAGTTTGATTTGGCTAGTGGCTCTTAGTGGAGCACTGCAGGGAACAGAGCTGATGTCTTCCAGGATGGTGAATGTGAGAGACAAAATCAAGTTGTAAATAATCCTTGTAGGGGTCATTTGTTCCTATTCATAGTACAAAGAAAAGAGCTGGGTGTCTTTATTTACTAAGCTATCTAAAAATTCTTGTCTTCCAGTTTTAGAGATGGCAGAAGAGAGAT